>BGPT01001990.1:6604-40067 GCA_003297045.1 Symbiodinium sp. clade C Y103 | reverse complement strand
TCTTTTGGAAATCTCAACTTGCACCCATCCACAGGGATCTAAAAACAGCCAAAACAGTCGAAGGATGTCGAAGGATCCTCCTTTGGATTGCCAATCACGTGAGGCCAAAACCGCATTCACTACAAAGTGCTTCTGGGGTTTTCAAGATAGAGGGCAGACCAATCACTAAAAAGTGCAACCCTGACTAAAAAGTGCTGACATTNCACGACAACACCCTCTCAGTACAAAATCTTACAAAAAACAAGGTTTGTACCAAGCACGGCATCACCCTCTTTGTAGTGGAAATTGGAACGGGGATATTTATACTGTATACTTACTGGTATGTATACTAACTAGTCTTGAAACTATGACAATGGGCAACATTTTTTGACACGGCCACATATTTATATAGTTTTAAAACATGTTTTGCACGGCCTGGAATGACACCAAAAATGACTGGAGGTGGGGTGAACAGCGCAGACCGTGCACTGCCAGAGACCCCCAAAGGAAAATCACTCACACGCTGTCCGCGCCCGAAAAGCTCCTCCATATCTAAGCAGCCATTGTCATCCTGATCATAACCTCAAAACCGCTCAAAACTCTGAAGGGCAAAACATTGGAAAAAATGGCAGGAACAGACCCGGCAAGGGACTGGGGACCCACTTGAGTCAAGTTGTGAATGGATGAGTGGATGCCGGTGAAATCCGTGTGAATTTACACAACTTGCTGATGGGAACAAAAACATGATTGAATTACTCGTGTTATTTGAATATATTTGAAAGCAACATCTTCAATCGTTGGCGCTGATCGACTATTCAAAGTTTATATATTTGCTACAAATCCAATGTATACCCCGGTTAGTAGGTAAAAAAAAGTAACCACATAATTTTACCCATCGTACAACCCGGTCAAATTATATGATTCACCACTGGCATCCATTGGGATGCAGCTGCAAGTACTTGGAAGTTTACTTGTGGTCTAGTGGTCTATATAAATGGATTCACACAGCTTCACTGAAGTTAATGTTGTGTTATTGCTGTTCTTATTACAATCGCATCCCCCCAACTATCCCAAAGACCCTACCAAGAGTTGGGGGTGTCAAGGGTGGAGCTGTTGATTCGCAGATGTCCGCTGTACAAGGCATCTTCCACCAATGTACCTATGTACCATTAATAGTATTTCCTGCAAGGGGGTGACATTCAACCTCCATGCACCATGTACCATCTGTAACGACTCATCTTCGGGGCTTACTTATTTTTGGACCATTCCAGTTCTATCCCACATTGTATCCATAGATCCACATTGTGGTTAGTTTGATGCTGAGCAACGACGCCAGAGATCTTTGAAGTCCTTGGGCAGCCGGAGATTTCCACATTGTGTTTCCATCGGAAATTGTGGAGGATTGTGAGAAGAAAACCCAATGGATTTCAACAACAATCAATGGGACTTAGTGAATGGAAACTGAAATGACAATACAATACAATGCATACATGGAAAGTTCACAAACAATAATGAGATCCAAATAATGAAACCAAGATTTTTCATGTGATTTTGGACTTTCATAAGCAGGAATTAGGCTGACACCGGGTGATTTGAACATCATTGAACAACAAGAACTAGTGACATTTCATCAATTTTCCTAAATAACATTGAACAATTCAACGTTCAAACATCATTGATTAAACATCGTTACTATCATCATTGAACATCATTTGAACAACATTGAACAACAAGTTGATATCAACAAAGAACAACGTTTCCACGAGCAACGCAACGTTTCCAGCCACGGCGCCTGGTCTGACAAGCATTTGAGCTTGTATTGTCCCAGAAATTGTTCGGCACCTAGGAAGGTGGTGACAAGCTTTAAGTCATTTTAAATAAAGTAATGTTAGTAAAGCAATCAATAGTAACCATTTCCAATTCTGCCAGAAATGGGTTGTATTGACTATATCGTACTATATCTAAATATTGGTGGTTCATGATAGCTTTCCTATTGCTTTCCTAACATTATAAAACATGGGATGGTTTAGAATCAGGTTTATAATCTTGATATATCTTGAAAATCATGATGAATCATGTCTAAAGAGGACAGGTACGTGACCAAAATCTGGTGACCAGGAACCCAACCCCTCAACATGTGTCATGTGTGGTAGAACCGATGACCCGGGAGCATGAAATCAAGGGATCCAGGGAAATAAGATCAGATATTCCATATAGGAAAAGTCAACTTGCCTAATATCCAACATGGGACAAGGCCAAGAGAGTTCAGTAGAGGTCGATTACCTATGTGGGGGAATTTCCAGTTTTTTATCTTCTTGCCACAGGTTCGCGTTGATCTGAAATCTACATATTGCACGCTTTTTAGATTCTGTCGGATCAACCCAACGACCCAAGCCGCAGCAACATCTCCCAGGCACTAAGAGATCTAAAGGCATGGCTGAGGTAGGTTGCCGACTGCATTTCCTCAGGGCACCGTTTCTGGTTGATGGATTCATATGGATTCCTTGTGGTTATCCATTCCATCATTGGAATTGGATGGAAGTGACATTTATGAATCCAAATGGATTGATGACAATCCCCCAATTTTTTGGAAAAATGACCAATGCCAGTCGACCATGGCAGACCTGGCAACTTAACTTCTTCCAAGCCGAAGCATCCATCAGCCGACTGACTGTGCGATCCCATGCGAAAATCTCATCTGCCACGGACGTCTTTCGCTCCTCTTCCGATACGTGAAACCTGTGGCAGGCCCCGTACGGATCACCTGTGGGTCGAAGAAAATGGGATTCATGGGGTATGATCATCCCACCATCGCAAGCAATTCTTTAGAGTGAGTACACAAAATCGTATGAAATAATGGTAGTATGACCATCCCATTTACGGAAAACTAACCAATGTTTGGACACCCACCGCGAAACATAACTAAAGCTAATCAAAAAGTATAAAAGTATGAGGAAAAGGGTGTTCATCTTTTTGCGGAGCCCTGTTGTTTTTCTCGAAGCCCGCTAGTGGGCTGAAAGAACCCATACCCCCGCTGAAAGAAGAAAACACACTTGACAAACAAACATCTGAACCAGTAGACAACACTAGCACTATACATTCTTTGTATCATTTTTACGAGTATGTACCATGCATGCTCATGGCAAGGATTAATAAATAGAGATTTTGCCCATATCATGACAAATCCGGATCATCGATCAAAGCATCATCCCCCACTTACCCCAGCATCAGTTTGAGTATACAGTCATAGGATGTCATAGGCGTCTACTATTGATACATGAAGCTCCAGACCACTAGCCAAGTAGCAATTGTTTATCTCAGTTCTGGGCAGATATATGCGGTATGCCGGCTTGCCATCATATCCATCACTGGCCAATAGAATTGAGGTGAACCTCCCATGGATCAGCCCAATTCTTGATGCAGCTTGAGCACAACGAGATGGGGTCCAGGGCCGCTGTGCAAACCACTTTGGCGTGGGATTCGTAAAGTGCATCGATCAACGTGATGAAGCGACGAACTTGATCGCGCTCCTCTGCGATCGGCTGATTTCGAAAAAGTCAGACCCAAAGCTACTGCTTGGTTAAGATGTTTGTTTCCAGTCCTTAGATTGTATTACCTATATATAGATATATATGTACATATATATATATACATATATATGTACATAAATATATACATATATATATATACATAAATATATACATATATATGTCTGTATGTCTGTATGTGTTTCTGTACTTGGTCTTTGTATAATACAATACACTGATACAGATACAGGTAATCACCTCAGCAGTCTGCTAGTAAAAAATAGCAACTAAGCAACCAGCCAGTGTCTCAACATCGTTCAGAATGAAATTGAGGAGCTTCTAAGGAAATGATATCAATGAATGGATTGAGTAAAAGGAACATCTATACAGGAAACAATGTTCTTCACCCGAAGCTTTACCCTTGAATGAGGAGGGTTCCTGGATTGTCTATGAACTGGTCTCATCATCAAATTCTGGGATAGATCCATGCGGCGAACGGCATAGGAAGTATCTTTAGGAGGAACATCATATTGTTCACCAGAGTCATTGTTCCGCAAACGGAGTCGGCTAATGGCTTCAAAGACCCAAACAACAAGCATGTCCAAAGTCGCTTCCCTTTCCATTTTCAGAACCTGAATTCTTGTGCATTTTCTTTCAACTTCAATATGTTCACCAACAAGACATTGACGCTCTTTTGTTGCATGTTTTTTTTGCAGTCTTCCCCGTGTGTTGGGATATCCCAGCTTCCTGCATCGTCAGTCGCGGGATATCAGCAATGAATATGGTGTGGAAAGCTTGACCAATGGCCAAGTAATCCGCAGCTCCCAGCGGTTTGTCGCAAAGATCCTGCTGTTTTGGCACAGCCGGATTCTTGGGCTGGAACCCTGTATGTGTATATATATATATATATGTATATATATATATATATAATCATATAATGTATATATATAACTATATATATATATAGTCAAGTCATATAACTAATATAAATACATATAGCAATAATATATACGTATATATATATATACATGTAATAGCTATATGATAGAAACAAAATAAGTAGATATTTAGATAGATAGGTAGATATTTAGATAGATAGATAGATAGATAGACAGATAGATAGATAGATACCGGGGAAATCCTTTTTGGGATTGTCTGCCCAAATTCCATTTCAGCACAGGAATTGCTGAAATCCGGTTCTTCTGCCCAACAATGCAATTCTGCCAAAGTAAGGTTGGTTGTCATTGGTTGTCTCTGGAGCAATTCGGCCGAAATCCCGGCCATTCTGCAGACTATCTTTTCTGACTTATTTAGGCAAGAAATAAACAAGTTGACACTCAATTCTGCCGACATCGTTCTCCAACACTGGAATGGAGAATGAAATCTCAACATTCCCCTGAAATGCCATGTTCAAGGAAAACAACGGAGTCCGGTATGAAATGTTTCCACTCTTCTGGGATGAGGTTTCCTATAGGCTGGTTCAACATCTCGCCCCGTGAGGAAGTCCTTGGCTACTGGGGTACCCATAAGAACATCATCCTCGTCATTGAATCTGGGGCCCAAATAGGTAGCTTTGTTCAACTATACTAGTAACAACGAGGATTTATACTGGATATATCTACAATTGAATGGGTTTTTAAGAAACTTATAATCTGGGGGGCACTTTGTAAGGTGCGAACATTGCTCCAATCTTTGAAACCACAAACCAGTATGGGGGCATCGCTCCGACAAGGAAATAGAAGATGGTCATACTATCAGCCATGAAATGACAGCTATGACTCTTACCCTTATATACTTTACCCTTGATGTTGCATAGTGCCGCAGTTATAGATGAGCTTATGAGCTTTATATGGGACATGGTGGTTTTCCATTGTCATGTTGGACTACCGCAGGGCAATGACACATGCACTTCATGGGACATGGTGGTGGAGAGATCATTGGATCTCGTCTGTCCAGATGGTTTTTGTATCAGATTTGTTTCCGCCTATGTTGACACACGCGAAAGGAAGCTAGAACTTCTTGTTGCGTCAGTCTCGGTAGACTTTTGAGAAAGTTGGGTGCCCGTAAATCCACTAGTTACAGAAATCATAATTTTCCCTATATATTAGCATAGCCATTCGAGGGCAGGGGCTGCAAGTTCAAACAGACCAGGTCATATTGTTTGTTCTATGTCTATATTCCATAAATATTCCACGAGGTCTACCTTCGAAATGGCAATTTTAAATGGAAAACATATTGCTAATCCATACTAATCCTTTGGAATCGGAGGTTCCATACTTTCAGACAAACCATCCAAAGACCTGTGATTCCCCCGCACCTTGAAGGTAAACCAGGCCACATCTGAATTCTCAGCACACCTCGGTACCACAATTCCTCAGTGCGAGGGCCGCATGCAGGGCGGATGGCATCGCAGGGCAAAAGATGTGAGGTGGATTCCTGTACAACAGTACCTCAATTGATTGTATACATATATAGCTATCCCCCCTCAAGACCTATGTTTTTGAGAATTTGGATGATCCATCCTTGACAATGTGTATGCAGATCGTTCAAGCAGAGGGCAAATGCATTCATGTCAAATGAAGCACACCAAAGTGTTGCTTCAATAATAAAGTGCAACTGTATAGTCTTGAAGCTGATGGAAGTTTTGGAGCAAAGAAGCTGGAGAACAGAGGATGTAGGAACAACAATGAAAAAGTGCGATTGACTCAGAGAACTTCTATGGGCCATGTTCTTGCCTTCCATATACCATTAGGATAGGATACCTTTGATATACCTTTGACAAACATGTTTAATGCCATCTAGTACACCTGTATTTTACCTTTGACATGCAATTTGATATACCGTTAGTATACTATGTGATATTCCAAGAATCTACCTTTGATATATCATTTACTTGACCCTTAAAATACCCTTTAGTATACCTTGAAGACTTATACCACTTATATACCTTTAGTAAACCATTTAAGAAAACAAGGGAATACCTTGAATATACATTTTAGTATGCCTCTATCATATCTTTAATATATTGTGAATATATATATATAGTATCTTCAATATATCTTTAATCTGTCTGTCATATACAATATATTTAATATGTCTTTCATATACAATATCTTTAATATATATATATATAATATACTTCTATATATATATATAATAAATAAATAAATATATATATATATATATTTGATATATATTTAATATATCTTTAGTATGTCTTTAGTAACTTTAGTATCATTTGATACTCATTTTGCAAAGTTGTTGATGCATTTATATACAATGTCATACACTTTGAGTATATCCTTTGATAAATCTGTAATGTACCACTAGCATCTTGCACAAATACAACCATGACCAGTCTTTTTAAAGCTACTTAAATTGGAGGGCTCTACTTGATAGTACTGCTTCGTTGTGTTATTGCATGTTTTTCAATCAAAAGGTATCAAAAGGTTCACCCTCTTCTGAAGGAACCTCTGCCCATACTTACACCAACATTTTTTGTTCAGGAATACCACAGTCGTTTTCAATATATATATATATATATATACATAGGTACTCGAAAGGACTGCATTTTGAAATAATGTTTGCCTCCTTCCATAGATTTCTTTACCTCTTCAAGCAAACTTTGCACGGCAGTGAATGTCTTTGAAAATAACTTGACATTTCTTTTAAAGCAATGTTGCGCTCCTTTATAACTTTGCACAGCTGCAATTCTCTTTGAACATAGTCCTATGTTCCTTTCAAAGAAGTGCTGCACTCCTTTATATAGGGAGTCTTGAAAAACAAACATGATGCCACTTTATGCAAGGAATGTCATCTTTGAAAATATTGCTGCGCAAGGCATATAGTGGGATCTTGCTTTGAAAAACAACTTCAAATTCCATGCTGAAAGTGATTTGCTCATTCCATTTTCAAGTCCTGGCTGTGTTGCATTTCTTCCCATGGTTTTAAGTATCTTTCTGGGCGATGAACCAATCTGCACATTACTTGCCTAAAACTTTGCAAACTTTAGAAAGGTTCCTGGATTCAAGATTCAAGGTTTTTTTCTGAAAAAAAATAGATCCATATCATCCCTCAGACTTCCCTCATCAAGACTTAAGGCTTGGGATCCAAAAAATTGTTTCTCAGATTCTTGAATCCGGATTTCAAATCAAAAATAACCTGATGCTTGGTGCAGTGGCAAAAATCCAACGGTCTCCTAAGGTCATCAAATACGTTACTGAGAGTTGGAAGATAGGGTAGCACAAAATTCACTGGTTGATCATGATGCCCTTCACGTCTGCTTCCAACATTGAACGTGTTTCTCTATGTTCTCTTCCACTTTCAGTGCGTTTCCTTTGGGCTTCGACACCCTGTGGTCCGATTCACCCCAGCAGCCGATAATTTTCTTCGTTGAACGCCAAATTTCGTTTGTGAAATCACAATGTTTGTTGGTCAAACAATCAAAGACCTGTTTTCCAGGAAAAGTCATCAGTTTTGGGGAATCCCCCATAGAGGACCCCCCCAAAAAAAACGCAACATTTGGAAACCTGAGAAATACCGTTCCATTTCTCTTTGGGTGTGTTGCTACCCTCTGGCAGTCAAACATGACAATTGAAAGTGCACCATGTATATTTGATTTTCCCATTGAAACATCCATTTAGTTTGGGAATTTTCCAGCTAGCCATGTCTGTCATCGGAGGTTATATCTAATATGATATTCCCATTATATCCCACTGTATTCGTTGGTTATATATCCCTTTAAATCACCATTAAATCATAATCAACTCACCATTAAATCACCATTTTCAATCCCATCTCTTGCTGAGTTTCTTCGACCTTGTGTCTCCACTTGCACGCCGAAGCGTACGTGGCCTTGACAAATCCTCAGCCAGCCACTTTTGGAGCGGAAGATGGGACCTCCCAAAGATGGAACCTCCCAATTTTTCAACAGGAAAACAATGGAAAAACATCGCACAAACTGCTAAAACAAATGCATAGAATGTATTGTTGCCCGTTCGGAAGATGATCTGCAAATGGTGGCCTATGATATGATATGATATGATATGATATGTTCTGCAGGTATTGATTTCACCAGTTTGAGACTTTCCCTAACAACCAAACCTTTGCATGTTTGAGCTCATCAATAACACTCAAAACATCTCAAGACAGTGTGTATGTATGTATGTAATGTAATGTAATGTAATGTAATGTAATGCAATGCAATGTAATGTAATGTAATGTAATGTAATGTAATGTAATGTAATGTAATGATGTATGCATGTATGCATGTATGCATGTATGCGTGTATGCATGTATGCATGTATGCATGTATGCATGTATGTATAACCGTTGACAAACCGTAGACGAATCCTAGACAGACCGTAGACAAACCGTAGACCTGACATTTTGTTTGCGTAGAAAGGACATTTTTGCCGTAGAACATTCGTCTCTTGCTGTAGAATAAAGACACATCCCAATCAAGGGACCAATGCAGGGTCCTCTCTTTCTGACAAAAATAGTCTTTCTGCAAACAACCGTTCTTGCAACAACGACTATTTAAACGATAGTCTTTGGAAGTATTGGGTATACACATGTACATATTATATAATCATATATATATATATCAATGTAATTATTGTTCTTATTGTTTTTCTCATGATACATACATTATCGAGACTTTGATATTTTGAACATGTTGAACCACCAGGGAAAAAAGACACACCGCAATTACATCGCCCAGGAGCTTCGCGAACTTCGTCTCCAAGAGCTTCGTCTCGTCCGAGCCGTTGGGTGTGATGTAGACCTGGTGATGCGACGAAAATGTGGCTGAATTTCTATTGGAAGCTATTGGAACATATGGAAACAGTTGAATTTTATTTCGTTTTATTTCTATTGCGAATATAGAAACTATTGGAACATTGAAAACTATTGGTGGTGCCAACCTTGAAAAGGCCGGATATGTGTGCTCTTGTTGATGGGGAATACGAAGAAAATGAGAAGAAACTTGTGAATGCTTAACTCGCACATGTTCCTTTTCATTTTCTTTTGGGAAACAGGACTGGGACTTACAACTATGTTATAAACCAATATCTATGTGTCAAAAAAAAAGGAAGCAAAATGAGGCGAAACAAATCATTCATACAGGGCGGTGTCCCGGTTTGTTAGATAATTTGACTAACTCGGCCAATGGATGGGTTTATCAGAGACATATGATGCGAATATGATATCTTCCAGTTAGGCTGGCTGATAAACCACCAACAAACTTAGCTGGGGGGTACTGCCCAAAGAGCGTCCAAAGGAAAGCATCATAACTTCAGCAAATGGGGGGGGGAAACCCTTGACACAACCATGATGTGAATAACAATACAAAGCTGCACTATGCACACATGTATCTATATATTGTATATACGTAGATACAATAAATCATAAATCAGTTGTTTATTTTGTATCTATATAGTTCTCGACATGTGCAAAGTCAGACATTCAATCCAATGTTGCCTGTTCTTTATTGCAAAGTAGCACTATACAGCTTGGAAATTCATAGTGTGAACCGGTGTAGAAGGCCTTAAGGCACAAACTCTGACGATTGAGTGCTGTCCAGAAACACGATCATCCTCCTCGTCTCTCGTCGAGCACATGCGATAATCCACTTCCTCAAACCGTGGAAATGGTTCATCGGACCAGCTGAAAAGGACGGTGAAATTGCATCAAATCCGAATGTCCTGTAGACAGTTTATGATAAATGTCTGCTAATGAGATGAACCATATGAAAATACCTTTGCAATAGAAAGGGTTTGAAAAGTACTTTGATTCTGCAAACTCGTTCTTGCTTCTACCACTCAATCATCTCATTTTCTGGGTAGATCATTATGTTGGCAGCATTTTGAGGGAGCCCCAGTGACTGAACCCCCCCTCACATCAGCTTCCCACGCATGGAAAGTGCATGGAAAACTTGTGGCATTTGAGGACCCATAGCTCCCAAACGAATGTTTGGGGGAAATGCTACCTGGTGATGTTTCAAACATGCGCGAGCCAAAAACCTGGTTCCTGGCAAACCAACAGCATGGTTTGATGGGTAATTATTTACCTATCCGCTTGGAATGACAGGATGTCGTTCCGGGAAGATATCCTCTAAGCAGAGTTCCATGAGCGATCCAAACAAACCCAACCCGAGGAGTTCCTTTAATCCAATCATTTGTGGTTGATTTTCCCACTGGAGTATACACTCAAGTTACTGAAGTTGCAATTTTGGTGTGTCCACCATTTCTGGACAAACCCACCTTGAAACACACCAAAATCAGAACGGTGCCAGGGTGCGGCTCCGATGTCATGAACGTGGCAGAAGGCTTCGAGCACCGGAATGAATGGCAAAAAGAGCGGCCGATTCAGTCCATTCAGGTACCTCCACAGCCGGTCCGGAGCTGCTCGGGAGAAACTGTCTTTGAAACCACCAATTTTCATGGGGAAAATTAAATATGGTGATCAACAAGCATGTGTTTGGGTTCCCTCAAATTCAGAGGGTGGGTCCCCAAGTCTTATAGTCAATCAACCAATACTGTTTTTAAAACCAGATTTTGGGGTCCCGGATGCCTCTTGTGCATGATTTATGGGGCACTGCAAACATGCCAACCGTTCCAACATGAGGTACCAATCAACCAACAGAATTTGCCATTTCTTGGCCTTCAACTATGCACTTTTGCCAGGGACTTTTGAGCCACTACCCCACAAACATGATGACCTCAAAGATCTAGCTGCGAACACTTCAAGAATGGCTATGACAATCAAGATTGAAAACACCAAAACCTGCTTCAATGAATTTGTCCTTTGTTATAATTGACATTTCATTCGTACCAATATACAGCCAAATACAACAGGTTGGTGGGTTCACCCAATCTCAAACATATTAGTCAATCAGTCAGTGAGGATAAGATCAAACAAATAGATACTGTATATATAATATAAATTAATGAACAAACGAAAGTATTTGAAACCATCAAACCCCCACATCCTATTGTTGGTGCTGCCTTCAAGTGCTTGACCTTTATGCGGGGCACCTCACTCTTCGCTGGTTGATATTCAAAGAGGCCCTCTCTACATATTAAATGCATATTCAATAGATATGTGAATAGACAAGTGTATTTAAACAAAATTCTATAGCAAGATCATGCAAAATCTAATATAAATCAATATAATATTATCAAACAAATCCTCACATGATATACCTGGAACCCAATTGATTCTTGTCTTGGATCCTCTAGGTCTGGCTCACCGCATTCAAAACGGTCACAAAATGGCCGTTCCTGTGGTGTTGAAAGCTTCAAACCAAAGGAACCAACTAGGATTTCCCACCCCAGACAACATTTGGGCGTATTTGAAAGTTGTTGTATACCTCCAAGTCCACTCAGTATATCATAATTCTCCCTATCAACATGGCCACAACTGCAGGTCCATCACCAATGTTCAATCACACTCAAATGTCATATTGGTGATTCTTTCAATCCCATTGTGGTTGGTGATACAACACCATTTTTGTGGTGGTTTCAGTCTCCATTTTCCGATAGACCCACGTCTAGGGACCCAAGGTGACCCCCCCCGGTGACCCGCGGCGCACAAGTCTTTGGGTGGTCGGTTGGAAGTTGCGACCACCACAGCACCCAGCTCGAAGAGTACCTCAGGATTCCACCGTGGACCCTGTTGGGAATACCTTGTGCAAGGATTCAATCATAGGTAACCCACCAAGAAGTGACACGTTTGACCAACTGTTATTGATTCACCGCTGTTGGGGCAACAGAAATATGGAAACTCCATTCGAATGATTGTCACCGATGCCACTTCCATGTGTATCCTGACCCCGAAAACTCCCAGGCACGGAGAAAATCCGCTTCATAATGATGGCGTCACCTATGGAGGGCGATGAGTCGAGGGCACCTGTTGAATCCCAGGTGCGGAATCAATGGCTTGGTATTCTTGGGAAAATCGACCGGAAACTATTGTATTTTACTGCCAAGATAGGATTAATATAGAATAATATATATATATATACATATCAAGATATGATAAATATATTTGAATATATAGTTTCCGGCATATTTTCCTTCAAGAAATTCTGAGACTGATTGATGTTCTGATTGAAATTGCTATCATTGACGGTGGTGTATCCCAATTTCCCATTATAGATGGTGATGTAACTATCAATTTAATAGGATTTAATGGGATATACTCTGGGATACACAACCAACACTATGAATTTTGCGTGAGCCTGAAAGCGGGGTATGGTATACACCCCAAATGGATATTTTGATAGCAAAGTTTGATGATAAACCACTGGATTGTGGGGTACCCGATCTTTAGCCGACTCACAAATTCATTCATGAAACTTCAATAAGACATGTAGTATACAGTAACATGTAGTAATTATGTAAAGAAACACGACTGGAAAAGTGTATAAAGCCAATTGATCAGTCCAGCATCTTGATTAGATCCCGGCAAAAGGACAATGATCTGAAAGTCTATCCGAAGTCAATTCTTCTGACCAGTCTGATGTCGCGAGGAGGACTACTGTGTATATGTTTGTATGTATAAATATAGTATGTATATATATATATATGTTTAATTATACATATATAATTATATAATCATATATATATATATATATACATAATTAAAAGTATATAGGATTAATGTCTTTGTCATACTATATCATGTTCTCCAGACCTGAGATAGTCCAACTTGTTTGGCTTGTCTTTGATTAAGTATCATGCAAGCCGGCAAATTGCTATCATTTCTACAATCCCCTTGCCCCACATCTGAAATAAGCTCATTTCGGCATGATATTCACTCACTCGGCGTCATTGATAGGAGGTCGTGTTGATTTACATCGGGATATTGGTCAATATGGATCAAATCCCCTCATGAATCTCGAAAACAAAAAATGCATGGCAAAACCCCCATGTTTGAAGTTTAAAGAAAAAAATAAAAAATAACTTAAAAAAATCATCCTTGAATATCACACACCCCAATTGTATGGTCCCAAATACCTGGTTTTCTTCCCCTACATCCACCATGGTTTCTGGATCAAGCTTGAGCCAAAGGGGCTGATGTGAGTGACCTGGAACTCATCAAAGCATAAGAGCCATGCTTCTTTCATCATATCTGCAGCCACCTGCGCAACGACAACTGGTTAAACATGGGGAAAACCCTACAGGAAACCATGGTTTTTACCCGCAGACCTATCGGGGTGTTCCTGTAAATGTGCTTCGATTCTGGACGCATTGGCTTCAAAAGGTGGGATAAAAAACCATCAAAAACATGAGATTCAGATATGATTCAACCAACAACACTGGCATTGCGCAATTCAGAAATTCGGACCCATCAAAAAAGGGATCCCCTTGGAAACTGGGTCAACATTTTGGGGACCACCCATTGGAATGGATTGATTTTGACCACCAAGAACTGGGATTTTTCAACATCAAGAAAATGGATTCACCATCAAAGATTGGGATTCCACCATCAACTTGTAGCTTTTACCATAGCAAAATCGAATTTGACCACCATGTTTTGTTTTGCACTCCTAAATATCGCGACTTCACCTGAGAGTCCAATCCTTTGAACATGTTGGGTAGTTGGGGAAATTCAACCGGCACCTACACATCCGATGTTGCTCAACTTCAGAGTGTATGGTTGGTTGTTGTGGCTATGAATTGGGGTGTCCATGTTTCAAAACCTGTCACAATTCGCAAGTGTAGAATAACCAAAATGTTTCTGCCATGATAGTGATACACTGATACATTCATATCATTTGATGCTTCAGGTCAAGAGAGTGTAATGCTAAAGGTGACACGCATGAACAACACCTAACATCCGAGAGGTTTTCATCCTCCACAAACGAATCCGATCCTCCTGTAAAGTAGTCAATTTACCCCAGGACATGTTTCCCCACTGTTTCCGTTCTCTGGCTACCCATCGACCAAGTTGTGGTCAAACTCACCTCGCCACGCCTGCTCAACCAAGTCATCTGCGGTGCTATCCGTGTTGGCGCTGCTTCCTCTGCTGTAGCCAAACAACGGGACCATTGGTCAATGACACTTGGTGTTTTCTTGGAACATGATGATAGACCATGATATAGTGTGTCACCCCATTTTCAGGCAAATCCATATGATGCCGTCCCAAAATCAATATGCCAAATGATAAGAACTAGTTAACTGGGTGTGTAAATCAACATACATAACTGAGGAATATATCTGATATAGTTAAGTGCATGGAAATAAAACCCTAACAAAACTTGGGGCACCACCTTGTACCTATAATTAAATCCTGCAGGTGGTATCCCAACTGCCTACATTCAGTGTCCACACCATTTTTGTGGTCCATTCCATCTCCAAACCCTTTTCTTTTCTGGGAGCCACATTAACAGCTGAACTCCTTGATACGTGCCTGAGTGCCGACAACCAACGCTCAATGTCTCTGTGACGTCTTGTCTCTTGACCCCTAGAAGCCAAAAAATGTCTTGCATATGATGTATATATATAATATATATATATATATATACATATATATATAGCATTATATCATATGGTAGTATTATCTTGTGATGTACTGTATTGCATTAACTGAACATATCATGTGTATCATTTTTTGCTATATTAAATCAGAAACTATGACAGTATATTACAGTGTAGCATATGTTGTTGTATGTTGTATACTATATCATGTCATATTATGTCATATCATATCATATCATATTTAGTTCAAATATAATATATGAGAATATATATATATATTATACATTTATATTATACACTATTATAATTATAAATCAATTAATAAGATAAACAAGTGCATAGCTGCAATCCATCCACTTTTTTGTCAAGGATCCTTTCTGCCTCTGATGCAAGCGTGAGTGCACATCGATCATCCATTCATGGAAGTGGATGCGCTTCCTCGGCGAGCCGAGCTTGGTCCCTGGATGGCTCACAGAAACGGGTGCTCAAACGGATTGTACATGGACCTCAATTCTGGATGATGAAAATGTTCATCATTTATTGGATTGAGAACATTCGGATACCCCACATGAATGGAAAACAAGAATACATAGTGCTCGCAATCAGATCAACGAAACCCCTATATTTCATGGGGAAAAACCATGGTTTCCTGTAGATTTTCCCTTCAACCAATCCAGTCATGTGTAGGTCCATGAGGGCCCACCAAAGTTTGACATCTGGGCAAATCAAAACATGTCATCGGTCCCAGGCAGGTTGCCTCTGTTAAACCACCAGACACAGGTGCGAAGCCTGGTGATACTAACGGATGATTAAACCAAACCCACAAGCCGGATTGCTGTTGAAATGGGTGCAGTCTAGATGTCCAGAACTCTGGCAGAAGCCCCTATGGTTCCCTATTCAAAATACAAACGTATTGGAAGTGCTAGGAGATGCTTCTTTCTCTTGCCATGTCCACAATGTCGGTTGAAAAGCATCAATCACAATACTGTTGGCTCCCCCCTCAACGCTTGTTGAGCAACAAAACCCCAGTCAACTTCTCAAATCTACACACATACATACACATATACCCATAAATATCCAAATAAATAAATCAATAAATAATAGATAGATAAACATACAAACAGGCCAATAGACAAATAATTTATATCTGTATATATACATACATGTCAGATACAATATAGATTAGATATTGTATGTAGATATATATATATATATGCTACACATACAATTATATTCACATGCCATTTATAGGGCACTCAGCATCCATTCCCTACTTTGTTTCTTCCTTCCACAACATTTGTGATTTCTTTCACAGGCTTCAACCCAAGTGTCTTGCTCTGCACCTTCACCTTGTCATAGAACATGTTCATCATAAAAGTCTTGCCTCAGCGCGCAGGACGCGATGCGGGACCATTCTGATATCGCGCCGACGATTGGCTTGTGTCTACCATCTTAAAACATATTAAAAGATGTGGTGGTTGTTTCCTGCAAACTTCCCCTTGGAAAATGCAATTCCGTTAGACTTTTGCTTTGAAAACTCGATGGAACTTGGCTGCGGTTGTTGGGTCCCAAGTTGATACTCAGCCTCCCTAAATTGCTCAACTACCAAGAGCAAAGTGTCAAGAAACACATGCAGAATTGGTTGAAAGAAATAGTTACTGAGTCACTGGATTCCTTTTTTATCTTGATGGTAGAACCACTTTTTTCAAAGGATATGTTCCTTGAGTTTTAATTACGTCAACCCAGCTTATCCCTTGTGGATAGATGGTGGAATATGTTGACATAATAAATAACTTATTGTAAGCCCACTGAGCGGTGACAATTCGCGCAGCCAAGCTGCCAGTACCCGTTCCACCCCAGAGGTAAAGTCCCCTTTGCCCTGCTGCCGGTTGCAATGGCGCCGCCTGAATCCGGTACGAGGAAGTGGAACATTTTCAGGATTTAAGCAGCAAAGCTGGGGATTTAGTCAAAATATGTCAAAATGGGGATTGAATCATAACATATGATTATCGATGGATTGGTGGATTGGTTCAAGGGAAAAAAAAACATACAAGACATCATTCTTTGTACCCTGAAATTGATTGTGGTTTTCTGTGAATTGCCCTTCGACCAATTTCGGGAGCAATACAATGACATGCAAACAACATCAACCAACAATACAACCTAATTGTGCTCTGCATGGTGTATCATCTACCTATACATGTTTTCGTTTGGAATGTATACTTTGGATTATGTTGGTGCCTAAATCTATCCAGAAACATACCGCAGGGAGTATTGGGGTCATGGGACATCCTTGGACTGTCATGAAAAAACACTGCTATGTTTATTTCTCTGCGTAACCAAAGGCACCATTGTTTTCTCCTGAGTTTCTGCTTCTACTCCAAGTGGTTTCTCGTAACTTCGACTCAATAAAAACGACCGGCATTCGTTTCAAAGAGATTTGACGGCCACAGATAGTGCTGGTCTTGTCATCTTTTTCTCAGCCCCCTTTCCCTAATATGGCTTTGTCCGAAATAAGGTACCCCATAATTCAATGGTTCATGGCCTTATCACAATTTTCCCCATTCAAATTGCCATTTCGGGGAATAAATACTTAAGTTCTAGACTAACCCATCTCTATCTCTCTAACATCAAAATCCTCGATTGTTCTATCTAAAAAAACATCCCTAATGTTTCAAAAATCCCAAATTTTAGGATGTTCACAGCATCCAAAGAGATCATCAATTTTCCTTCTGTGCCCGTGCCCCAAACATCCCCAAACCGCTTTCAAACCCATTCCTCCAATATTGAAAACCCCCATTCTATGGTCCCAAATGTCTGTAAATCCCCTATATCCTGCATTATCCCGCATGGTTTCTGAAGGGTGTTTCACATTTGAACGGGGCAACGGATTATCAGCAATGCAGTGGTTAATGATATGATATCCATGATAGGAACCATATTATCCCATGAAATACCCCTGGCATATCCCCTTAAATCACCATCAAAACTCATGAAAATCCCACTTTATAAATCAAATTAAAATCCCATTAGATCCAATTAAATCTCATGAAAATCCCAGTAACATCTCATTAATATCTCAGTAAAAACCCATTAAAATCCCGTGAAAATACCATGAGAATCTCATCAATTTCCGATCAATATCCCATGAAATCCACAGCGGCGCCTCCACAGACTTCGCTTTCGGGGCGGCAGCCTTGCTTCCGAACAACCCAAAGAGGCCGCTGGCGCCAGTGGCCACCTACAAAACCGCGCCAGTGGCCATTGCTTTCGATATTTAAGGAGATAGTAGGGAGATATTAATGGGAGATTAATGGAACATAAATGGGATATATAAATGTGATTTCAATGTGATATTAATGACGACAATATATGACAATAATGATACTAAAATCATATAATTTTCATGCTGATGCTGGTTGTGAAGTAATGGGATATTAACGCTATATTGATGGGTAGAAAAACCTTAGGGTACTGCTCATTCTCTATCATATTGTTGTCAAGTAACCTAGGATAAACTAACGTGGATGCGGAAGCCATGGCCCATTTCTGGGTGAATAACTTCTCAAAATGATCATTTTTTTGATTTTCCACATCTAACTTTCCCACAGGGTAATGGGAGGTTAAGGGGATATTAATAGGATGTTAATGTGATATCAATGATAAGAATAGTATTATCACCATATAATTTTGATGTTGATGATGGTTGTGAAGTAATGTTCGTAAAACAATAATAGACCAGCAGCCATATGTTCATGGTTTATACCACCAATCTATGGTAAAATTGAGGACGGTTTAGTATTGTCCTACCCACATTAATGGGATATTTAAGGACATAGATAGTATATAAGGATATATTAATGGGAGATTAAGGAGGGATATTTATCATTCTCAAGGAGATCTCAGCAAAATTATGATAATGGTTGTGAAAGGATGGGATATTAAGGAGGTATTATATAATGGGAGATTCAGGGAATATTAATAGTATATTTAGTGATAACAGGATGATAACAATTTTCCTTAATCATACAACTTGCATGTTCCGGGATAGTAACTAGTGGGTTTGTCTGAACATCGGGTATATCATATACCCCTGTACGACTTCAAATGTCGTGTTGATAGGGAACATGATTAACCAATGGATGGAATGAGGTACACTATTCCCAAACAACCCCATACTTTTAGCTGGTCATGATAGAGGTACCGATCTATTCTTCAGGTCTATTTACTAGGGCCTAAAGAACATCTGAACATCCCCATAAATATGGCCTTCTATGGTACCAGTACCTCTAGTTGGTCCTGAAGTTCCCATTGAAATGATGGCCATCAGTTCCATCACTTGGTTAAACAGCTGGTTTTACGCGAAATCTATCGAGCTAGTTAAGTGGGTTCTTAGACCAACAAAATAACTGGGGGATACCACTGAATGAATCATTATTGGCTACTATCATTACCAGAGTTGCTGGTACTATTGGGACTGAAAACATTGCGAATGTGATTACTATCAATAATAAAACTTGAAACTTGTAGTATTGCCAGTCTATTACGAGTTAATGTTCTATTGCGTTAGTATCATTGCTATGAGTATTACTGCTATCATTGTTGTTATGATGATAAAAGTGATGATGGCAATGGTTTTGACTCTGAAAATGATCATGCTTGTGATTGTGATTATGACAATGATGCTGCTGCTGCTGGTGATGATGATTCTGGTGCTGGTGCTGGTGCCGTTGATGATGTCACATCAACTTGAACATCTTCCAAACGAGGTGATGGCAACAGAATCATCTAGATCCAATTGTGAAGATGTTGGGCGGTTTCCAATCGATTGGATTAAAGAAAAAACGGTCAATGGTTTCAGCTCCCCTAGAACTAACATCAAATAACATCATGTACTCATTGATTATCGCCACTACAATCGAATTGCCAACTACAAGGATGACAGCAATCAATCAATCGATCGATCGATCAATCAATCAATCAATCAATGAATCAATGAATCATTGAATCAATGAATCAATGAATGAATGAATGAATCAATGAATGAATCAATCAATCAAGGATAAAGACATGGATTCTTGAGGCCCAAAAGAAAATAAGCGTAGCCTAGCGCCTTTGCTACTTAAAAGGCTCCAAAAAGAAGCAGCGCACCTTTGGTGCGGCTTTGGGAAGTCTAGCCATCTTGGGTGAATAGCTTTCCTCCGGATGCGGCAAGAGGTGTGCGGCAACTCGCTCGTTAGATCATCCAGAAAACAAAAAGAAACGAACCTACTCATTGGTGGTTTCAAAAAATCTCAAACATCGTATTTATGTTGTATCGTCATCCCAGAGCCAGGGTTCAAAATCGAAATGACATCACCAACACGGGCATATTGGTACCCCAACTTCCCTATCTTGGGGGTGGACAGGGTGGACACTTCCTTCAAAATGTTGGGTTTGAATATCAACTAAGAGAAGCGTGACATTCAAAAGAACAGTTGAAGTGGTTGCATTGGTTACATACAGTGCATCTACAGAACAAACAGCCCTAAACTGCCCGTCAGTGCATCTATTGTGTCAATTGTGTCTCGTAAAGTTTCACAGAGCTACATGTTTGTTTAATAGGTCCAGCAAATCATCTATCAAAAGGATTCAAAAGGCAATTTCCTACATATTGCTATATCCTTGCACTGCATTGCTCGCAGCATCGTTTCTGCCAAGGAAACGGGTCCATCTGGTGGGGGTCTGTTTCAAGGTATCTTTGGGAAGGTTTCTGTAGATCTCCACAATGTGGTGTTAGCTAAGTTTGCTAATTTAGTTTGTAAGTAGGCTAACCAGGATTTATGTCAGATATATCATGATATATCTATAGGTGAATATAGGTGATGTTTTCTTCTAAAGTTTTAAGTCCAATTACAACTAGGGGCACCACATTGCAAAACCTGAGTGACTTGACTGACGACAAGTTTCGAGGTGTTTTGCGAGTTCGTCCAGCATGTTCATGCAAACTTCTTGTCGAGGATCCTCTTGAATTTCCTTGGCGGCTTTCATGCGTTCTTTCAACAAACATGGTTCTTTCATTTTGCACATTTCAGCTAGAAATAAGACGTAGTCTTAAGATGTCTTAACCAGAACTCATGACAGGGAAGCTTCAACCCAATAAGAGAGCAACATCTGGATAGTACTCATCTGGATAATGAAAAAGAGCATGCCGAAAGATGTCAAAAGTACCCACCAGATAGCAGGGCTACGACCTATCATATCCGTGGAACTGGCTCTCAATGCTCCACCAAAACTCGCAATGCTCAAACAAACATTACTGCTTGTGAGTCCACTCACATCACCTGACGATACGCTGGTGAAACAAAGAAACACCATACAAACCTGCGTCATTTGATCATGGTGCAGTGTGAAACCCAATTTATGGGCCGACATTTACTGTAACCTTTATATACAGGCCTTTGGTTTCAACAAAAAAACTCGTCAATTGGGATCATCAGGTCGATCGCGAAACAACACATGTTACGAACAGTTTTTTGTTGGTTGAAACATATAATTGTCCCCTGAACTTCCCAATCCTTGTTGGCCAAAGTCCCACATGTTCTCCACTTGTTTATTGGACACTTAAGGATGACATTGTCTTCAAGCCATCGATATGGTATTGATACCCTCCCGTAATTTGACGCAACTATGAAACACTCCCCACTTCTAGATTATATGCAGGTACAAAACGTACTGATTTTAGACACCTATCTTAAATCAGCAGAGGGTGAATCCACATATATCATGCACATCGCATATTGTTTGTTTTAAATTCTCGTAATGTTTTACAACATTTTACAACCCTTTTAATCAATTGTCGCACTAGTTACTGTGTTTCATGAAACTACGGTAGACATTTAACGTCCTTTGCAAATGATTTTCCCAAACCCCTTTGATACAGTACTCAGGTTTTTTCCACAGCAAACTGTGGATCATTTTCCACAGAGAATTTCACAAGTGTCTCCGCTGGATTTCAAGTGGAGATAATGCTCCATGCAACCACCAGGTGCTGCGTTGCTATTCCTGCGCATGGCGATCGTGACTAATGGGATTTAATGGAATTATCACGGAATTCCATGGCATTTCAATGAGACTTTAATAGCATTTAATAGCAGTATAATGGGGATGAATGGGATCATGATGCGATTTAATGGGATATACTGGTGTTGAAATTGGATTTTACTGGAAGTTGATGGCATGCTAATGGGATTTGATGGGATTTGATATGGCATATTTATGGGACTTTCATTGAAGTTCAATGTGAGGCATTTCATATGAATTTCATGGGATCTTCATGGAATTTAATGGCATTTCAACGGGATTTGAATGGAATGTTCAAAGTATTTAATTAGTGGGATTTCATAGGATTTAGCGGGATTCTAATGGGATTTACTGCAGCAGCAAAGAAAATAAGTTTGGTGTGCCTGAGAATAGTGATTGGATTCTTGATGGGGATATCAATGGCGGTGTCATGGAACATACAACCGACAAAATGAGTGGTCTGAACATTTGAAAATGGTGGCTTCACAATCAACAATCGTCAATACGGATTTCATATGATCTTATGGGATGCTATTGGGGACATACTCCATGGGATTAGAATGGAATATACCGCTATATCTACCAATATGACATTTGGTATGTCTGAGTTTTGCGGCAATCCACCGCAAAAAAAACATGTGATTTTCATGGGAACAGCACATCATTAAGCCACTGGATGGAATGGGGAATCCAAATGAACTTTATTTGGGATGCACGTCAAACTGCAAAGGGGCACATGGTGGATGTATGTAAATTTGCTCAATATAGTATATATGATATGTATATATATATATATACATATATATATATACATATATATATGCAACATATATATATATATATTGCAGAACAATTATACATACAAACATATAAACACACACAGAGAAAACACAGAAAGGTCAGGGGCTCAACAGTTGCATAACTTATGGCTCCCAAACGAGAATCTGGGAAGCAAATCCGCTCATGCCACGGTCATCAAATGTGTCATGGTCAACTATGGGAGTCCTTACACTGGGCATATAAATACCTATTCATAGTAGGGATGACCATCCACCAAGGACTGATCAATTTACCGTTCTGACCATGGCACCCTTTATCCTTATATCTCACTAAAACCAGGGACCATGCGTACAATCACATTCTAGACACAAGAATATGTTGTCTGGTATGGAATACACAGCCATTGCCTCTATCATATCAATGATATGTATATTGTATATATATATATATTCCATGTATCCCTATATATCCCAAAAAATGACATAATGTATCCCACACCTATATACGTAATATCCCAGCCATTGCCTGCCAGCTGATCCATCCATGATAGTATGTGTATATATATATATATATATATGTATATATACGAATCCACAAATGGCTCAAATACCCAAATCTTGGGGAACATGGCACTGTTCTCTGACCAAAAAAATGTGAGTCCCCTTTCTGCCAAATTGGCAAACAAAAAACAAATTAATCCCATCCCTGGTTCATATTCAACAGCCCCCCAAGAGACTATGGTGGATGTAGGGGATGAAACCACATATATGGGACCATACGATTGGGGTGTTTCATATGAACGGAAGGGATTACAAATTTCTCCACATTCAGATAGCTAGGTTGAACCATTTTCAATGTCGATCTATCACCAACCAAATGGAGAGTTGACCAAAACTTAAAGATTTGAACAGCACTAGCACATATTCAGATTTTCCTTGCAGAAAAGTGGATCACCAGAAAATGGATGTGTCTGAAGATCAGATATCCCGAAACACCAACTTTCATTCAGGAAAATTGCGCTAAACTTTATTTTTGGGAATCTTCGGGTATACACAACTTTCAAAGCTAAATAATTAAGACCTGAGCACCAAAAACCTAGATATTTTTCCCCATTGTTCAATGACCAAATTAGATTTCCCATTGTGAAAAATGACCAACAACAAAAACATCAAACATCGTCCACGTGTCATTTCCGTCGCCCGCCCAACAGAGCGCGCCATCGTCGCGAGGCGAGTGAGTTCCACGGCGACGCCTGCGACCTGGCCATGGTCGACCATGGCCGCAGCACCTGATTTGGAGAAGATTTCAATTGGGATAATTATTGGAAGATTATTGGGATTATATTGGATGACTATGATTAATCACTATATATATTAATTGAAGCAAACCACCATATTCACCATTATTATTGGAAGATTCGGAGGCATTTTTTTTCGTCGATTGCGGTAAATGGGATTCGTCATCATTTTCATCATCACCATTTCAATTAACTAAATCTAGTAATTGCCTGGATGATCTCATTAAAAACATAGTGATGATCCCAATTTCAATTAATTTAATCAATTAGAAAAATATCAGCAATTGTACCTCTATTAATTGGAACATTGATGTGGTAAATCCAATGCCATAAATAGCCAGAAATGGGTATAAATGGGTAGTATAAACCATCTAAAATTAAAGGCTTATTATTGGCTTTACCACATCAATGTGAACATGACTTGTACCGTATCACATGAACATTTCTTTTGAGACAAACGGAGAATGGAGTTTTGTTGTTTTCTGAATTAATACAGTAGCTATTAATAGGCAAACTAGGAGGGGTATAAATGGGGAATGTAAATCAAACTAATTCCTTTATTGGGTGAAGATAAGCCAACATAAAGCAACAAAACAAGACTTGGGGGAACCACCTTCAAGGACATTCGTTCCAAATCTTTCAAGCAAAATAACGACTGGTTATGGCCTTCCCCAAAAACACAGGACTTGGATTTGCGTCACCATCGACATTCCTATCATCGCTGGTTGTCTTGCTGCTTGGAGGAGCAGTTTCACTCAATTTGCATGGATATGCTGATATGCATAAATGATTGGGGATATATTGGTTATATCTCAAATTGTAGGGATGATCAGCACCATCACTTTACCCATTGGCCGGGCCGCAGCTGGTGATCGTGAACAAGTGCCCAAAGCACGGCATGCGGCAAGCACCACACGGCGCCGCAACATGGGAAAGCGGCAATTCGAAGTGTGCGCGAGTGGGGCGCCGCACGGCTGGCTTCGGCCAGGGATCTGGGAGAACTTTGGATGAACTTGGAGTGGAGATGGTGACATCACATGTATATATATATATATATATACATATACATACAATATCTAAATTTATATCTTCATTTATTAAAAAAATGATCATTTAGTCATGTAGTATAATATAGTGGCGTAGAATGGAAAGTGATGGAACACATCTTTGTAGCTTCGCTGCTGAAACTATGTGGCTGGTTCTTCTTAACTGGATTTGTGACCAGTTCGCCCAGATCGACAGCCAGTTTGGAACACTTGAACCAAAAGCTCTGGAGGTCATACAGGAAATCGCAGGGACAAATCGCTTGTTTCGACATCAATGTTTCACTATCCAACTTGGAGCTGTTCGAGCTGTCCTTTCTTACTTTTGGGTCCAGTTAGTCCCATCTCATCCAATTCTTGGAATCCAGTACATGGATATAAATGGATGTGTATGAATGGGGTTCATTTCACCCATTTTCACTTGGTCTTTCTTGGCATTAAATCACAGCAATCCCTCCATCGGTGAAACACCCTGACTTGGAAACATCTTCAAATCTAGACAGTACACGGATGTGAACCCGAAATCCATATTTGGTATTACAGGAATGTGGTAAACCCAGTAATAAACCATCCCCAACATCATCCCCATTGGCCAAATGGTTGGTTTACTATTGGGTTTGCCATAGTATTGATACTATACCATATGTTTTCAAACTATACGCTTTGTGTTCTCCTCCTTTCCCTAAAGTGTATGAACAACATCCAACAAAAACTATGTGCCCCTGAAACAGGCAACTTCACCAGGTTCCTCGAAGAGCCGGAGATTGCCAAGTGACAATTTCTCACGATGGGAGATGGACCGCAGCCTGACGTGCTACAGGGACAGTTTCTCAATCGTGCTATCTGGTGGCTGCATTGGTATCGGTTTACCAAGAAATGAAACCTCTACAGTAAATTTCATAGATAAACAAATGTAAAAAAAATATCATGTTCAAAAGGTGAACTACACACTCACATTATAATCGCGCACCTCTCTGAGCTTTTTCCCCCCGCAAAGACGAGGAAATCTGCATTGTTTTCAGGCATTTTGTGCTGTAGAAGCAGCAATATTCTATCATTGTTGTGCTCAAAATTGGTGAAAAAACAATTGGCTTCCCAACAACAAGTTTCGCGAGAGCTAGAGTACTACTGCAAAGACCACTGGGTACGACCCACATATCGTGATTGGGAAGCCAGATTTTGAGCCATATAGTCTTCAAACGCCCCATCAATGGGGTGGCAGCTCACAAGGTCAATGTTTGGAGACCTAAAGAAAAACATATCGCAAGAATTCGCAAGACTCAATTAGTTTCAAGGGCGCTGTCTGGGGCCTAGAGGTTCCCAATTTGGAGCATGTGTTTTGTTTGACAAAATAGAAGATCCCTAAAATTCACTAAAATCCACTGGTTTATCAACATTGCCTTGTGACCATAAATCAACATGCTCGAGATGATTGGATATACTCTATTTCAGAACAAATGGCTCTGTCTGAAAATGGGGGATACCCCCCACAATGGCAGTTTCATAGGTAAAGTAATAAGAGCGCTTGCATTTTTCGGGTACCCTATTTTCAAGCAAAGCCAAATCAATCTTTGTAATTTGCCAGGATAGCCTGTAAGAAATTGAACATTTGACCTCACAGCTACCTTGTCCTGCTACGAAAGTGCACTCATCCATGGCTATGACGTTCATACGCCATCTGTGCGCCACAGACATCACAGTTCGTTGACTGTCAATGCCTCTGGGATAAGAAAACAGCAGGTTCAAAAGGAAACAATTGAGTAAACCCAGTAATACACATATATATCATGTTGGGATTGTTTCCACCAGCCATTTGTGGTAATGATAGTGATACGTCATTCTTGGGTTTACCACATTAGGACCAAATGGCTAGAGATCAATACCTAAAGACCATTCTGGAGGGGATGAACATCCATGAATCCGGGCGAGTTCCTGACCCATCGCCATCAGAAATCCGCAATATCAAAGTTCAAAGATGTTCATCTCACTCCCCTTCTGGTTGCATGACATGATAACCATTCAACCCATCTGGTTGCTGGTTTCAACCCATCTTGAAAATCTGAAAGCCACTTGGGGGAGATCATCACAACTTTAGTTGCAAAGACAGAGGTGTCAAACTACCTCTCGCCAGCTGGTTTACCTAAAATACCCCATAATAAATAATATGTTTTAATATGTTTTTCAGCAACAATCAATATCACGTTTGCTTATTTACATACACCCCTTTTTGGTTTGTTCCCTACTATTTCATACATCAAAACACCCCCCTCAAGGTAGTGTCCTCCAAATATGAGTTAATCTATAAGCCTGCAAACAACTGTAGATTATCAAGGCATATCAAGACCATAAATATCCATCCATCTGTTAGCCTTCTCGAATAACAGAAACCTCATCATTTCAGGGACCCGCGGGGCTACGGCGGCAGTGCTCTCCGGGCTCTGGCCCTTCGGTTCGCACGGCGTTCAGCGCGACGTTGCTCCTTCGATGCGGCCGGAAAGCGGCTGATGCGGCCAATGTGCGGAGGGGGATTCTAACCAACACATGATGACACAACTGATGAGTTAACAAATATTGAGTATCAAAAACATGCTCATATCAATCAGTCATATCATGCCATTAGCCATTAATGATGAAATGCATGTGACATACTC
Organism: Symbiodinium sp. clade C Y103; assembly: GCA_003297045.1. Taxonomy (NCBI): domain Eukaryota; class Dinophyceae; order Suessiales; family Symbiodiniaceae; genus Cladocopium; species Cladocopium sp. clade C. Next base: position 12,245 of record BGPT01001990.1, on the reverse strand, counting down.
GCGTGATAGTCAGTCCAAAACATGGATGATACCTTCATCTGTCTCTATGTTTTGACTCAAATCGCCACAAAGAAGATCAAGAAGGGGGTCGGCTCATCTGGCGTTAACCCTGGAAATCGCCCCAAATAGCCGACCCACGACCTCGTTGGCATCATGTACGCTGTAGAGGTAGCCTGCGCAACCTCCTCCTTGGATCCAACGCTAAGCGACAAAAGACTCAGAAAAAATGAGAGTTCGCCAATAGGTGGTCTGATTGATTTCAAGCCCCCCCCCCTCCCCCCCCCCAAACCCTAACCCGAAAGGAGGCCTTCGATCACAGCAGGTCATCAATATACATCATCATATCGACACAGGAGGGGGGGGGGTACCCCCCTCCCCCGCCCAATGAATTGATCAGACCAAAAACGAGCAAACTATCGAAAAAATGTAGGTTCACCAACAAACATGGATTCAATCATCGACGACTGATCCTTCATGGGATCTGAATCTATGTTTTGGATTCCATGTTTTGATGATTAAATCATCAACAAGTGGGATTTAACCACCAACAAGTTGGATCTGACCGCCTCACTGGGGTACAGTCAGTTTTCCGATAAAAATCTACTCGTACAGGTCGTACAGTAAGGATTATTGTTTCAAGGGGCGGAAGAGTCAGTTTTACTGACTCTAAATGTTCCCTTCAACCGATTCAGGGATAGGAAATCATGGAAGTTAAAGGATACTCTTCCATTGGTACCGGTCAAATATTAGGGGCTTACTAAGGCCTAGGGCTTCATGTGGGAATTATAATCCCCTTTCCTTAGGCCTTATCTGATGGGTGACCTTTGAGGGGGCACCCATGAACCAAACAGTTGTCATCACACCATGGCCTAACCAAGATTCCGTTGACAGTCGCCGTATAATGTATTCGTGCATGGCCAAAACCCACTTATATTCAATTGTAGAGCCTAACAAATACGAACCGTGCCTACTCCGACATCCTCAAATACTGACTGCTCGATAGGGACCTTGGGCAAAAACATTCTGAATTAGACCATGTTACTCATGAAAATCGACAAGACACAACACTCGAATGCACGCCATGATTCCTTAAGAATCACATGGAAATAGCTGTGTTATCAAGTATCCCGAATCAAACAACATGAAGGTTCATGCCAGAGCGATCGCTCCTACCAAGCACGACCAGCCTTTTTGTGGTTCCATTGGTACCTTACTTCATGGCCAAGAAACTTCCCACTTACGACGAGATATTGACATCTTAAACTATCCAAGCCACACGTGGCCCCAGTGAAATATTTGATGTATAACTCTCCCATGAAGTATATAGTTACATACATCACAAACCATAGCGATTTCATCCTAGGTATAAAACTAGTATAAACCAACTTAGCTATGAGCCAAGTGGCCAACCAGTCCTGCGCCTACTCCAGCAGAGGAACCTGTCAGAGAACTCCCTGACTGGAAATGAACGGGTTGATTTGAAGCATCAAAGTGGCGATTTAGACAATCAAAACATGTATGAACATGGGATTTTGACCAGCCACTTGTGCTTTTTATTGGCATACATTTGGATTTACCATGATTTAACCCAGGAAATTGGAGGGTAGAGACATCAAAATTGGGTTCCCTAGCAGGCCCAAAGCAACGTGGAGTCGAATTGACCATGACCTCCATGTTCATTTTCTGTGAATTAATGGAACAAAAAAACAAAATCGCCTAAAACAGTGAGTGACGAACCCTGGGGTGCAAGGGGGCAGGAATGGTGAAGGAGGGGATGTAACCAACCATAGTGAATAATTACATGCGAGTACCAACCATCATGGCAAGATGATTCAACCTATCAATGTAATGGGTGGCTAGGTGACTGGTGCCTAAATGACTATTGGCCCTCTAATGGAGCACTTTAAAAACACAAAATGGATCCGTTCCTCTTTGAGGGCAGGGTAGCACCACATACATTGAGACACTACCTGTAGTGACATATAATATATGTATATATATATATAATACATACATAAGTTGGCATAGATGTATCATAGGTATACATATCTCAAACATCATTTCTACAGACACACCAAACAACATGAAAATTAAGCCATGACAGCCATGTCCCCTATCCCATCCCGTAATGCTGGTTTTTTTGAAATATATCCCGTCCCATTGTGGCTTTTAGAATCCCTAATAAACCAGGTAGTATAACACACAAGCAGAACCTATCCACAGTTGTTTTCATGGCTCAATTATGCTCAATTGACATTTATGCAATCGCAACCAACAAACAAAAATTGAATAGTCAATCCAACTGTAATGCAAAGTAGTTTTACTATAATTACTGTCTATATATATATACCTAAGTTGCAAACCCATGCAAAAACAAAAAAAAAACCTGTTCTATCTTTCTCTATCTTTGTGAGCTTACCATATATGTCCACATAGCCATCATCTCTCAGGCCCTGCGGTCCTGCCTACCACAAGTCCCGTCCACGCCATCATCCCCGTGAGCAGTGGAACAGAGAAACCTGTGAGATCCAGCCATAGGGCCTTCGACTAACTGAAAGTTTCTCATAGTAAGAGATCATGATATGTGATGTAGTATATAAATGTATATAAAATGTATATCTATATATAATAGTACATAACGCCTGTGACATGTGGGTTTCATAGAATGGGGGATCCGCAAGTCACCACAGGTTTCAACACTATAGTTTAGTCTAATAACTGGATGATTTGCGGTCAGGAGTACCACCATTTTCGGAAACCTCCACATAGTGTGGATGGAAGAAAATCCTGCACCAGTTCGTAGATGTTTATAAATGTTTACTTGTCCCATTAGAATCCCATGATGATTTACAATGTTGGATCATGTTACCAATAGTTACCAGCTGGTGCAATATTTCTCCCATCCACAGAAGGGCCTCGACTAACTGGAAGTTAACAATCAAATATTGGAATTTTGATGACATGTTGTTGGATTTTCATGAAACAAGTATGATGAACCAGTGTTGGGGTCATCTGTATGGGTACAATCATGGTGATTTCAAGCCAAAAAGTTGGGATGAAACCCAATAATAGTTCTGGCTGTATACCCATTTATTTACAGGAACCGCACACCCCTCCAAGACCTGATTAACACAACCTAAAGTCTGCATCAAGGCAAACATCAAAGATAGGGGAATTAAGTGGATAGAAGCCTTAGAAACCATGAAGCTTGAAATACATCCAGTGATGCAGTACAACCAATATATACATGTTTAAAACAAGCAAATCTTCTATTGGTAGTCTATAGGTCTTGTGGTGTTGTAGTGAAGTGCTTGTGTCAGGAAGAATTTTAAGTACCTAAATTGAATCTTCCTTACATGTGTCTGCAAGGGTTTTCTTTGTTGACCGCACTTTCAAGAAACGTCACACCAAACAATCCAAAGATGTGGCTTAAAACCCCTCAACATCTGGCAGAATGCCTCTAGTATCTCTTTCCTAGATACCTGACCGACATGACTCCATTGTGGTCAAGTCATGTTAAGTCCCCATTCTTTCCATCCCACCAGCCACAAACGGCCAAGTGCCCAACCTAAAGTAAAGGGTGCGGCCAATAAGCCAACCTCGGGCCGCAATTTTAGGATTGTTTCAGGTCTGGCCGGTGGTTGCTGTTCCCATCAATTTCCTCATGTTGCTCAGAAATCACATATCATGAGCTGATATGACGTCACAATGAAATGTGCCCCTTATAAACGAAAATGAGTAGACATAATCATATAATTTATGGTGATAACCATCGTTAGTTTGGGGCTGTAAGTTATCAACCAACAAACATAAATGAATGATTGGTAGGAATCCCATGCTCCGTTCATAGGAAAGACCCAATGCATTCATCCCAACAAAGGAATCCTGATTCCCAGATGTAGGAACTGTCACTTGCTCACGTGGCAAACTCCACAACTTCTTTTGCAGACTTGTTGTGAAAACCATGGATTTTTGGTACGAGTATCTACCTTGGTTTACCGAAGGGGACCGACAAGAAACCGACCTAAAACGTGAAGATTGGACTGCCAAACAAAGGCTTGACTCACCAAACAAGCCCCTGATTTCAAAATCCTCTTTGTGACTATTGGTGGTGCCCCTCAATTGTGGGTGTTGGTTTATGTCCACGGAGCCAACTAGTCCGGTTTATCCTCAACAAATCCCAACTATACTTAAATGCAGTATACTGTATGCTTATATACTTCAATGGAGTGTGTTTCCTACTTATATAAGTAAAAGAGGGGCTACATCAACAAACAGCCATGGAGAAGCTATGGATCTCAGCTGTTTGGGGTGTCATCGCTGTGAAATATGTTGCGAATCAGGCCCTTGTGGTTGCACCCTCCCCAAAAACAAGAAAGTTACTTGGGTTCATCATTCTAGGAAGGATAGACAGTTTAAAGATATCAAAACACAAATCAGGTTTCTCTGTGTTTCGCACGTTGTAAGAACACACACACACACACAACTCTTGACTTACCACGACCTGCATGCCTTGAAGAATGCTTGTCCTGATTCAATCCCAGATCGGTATTGGCAGGCATGCTTGCAAATTATATACTGTATATTAATCACAGTATATATATATATATATGTATAATTATATAACATCTATTTGTTATTTGTCTGCATTCTTAAAATGAATGAAATTCAATTGACTTCGGCAACCAGACGTGACGGACTGACCATTTGAGGCAAATGAAGCCGTGAGTACTAGGAACACATTCTAATCACTCAGATAGCTGATAGCTAGAGAACTAGTGAAACAAACCCTCGACCTTCCAAGCATGCCAAACCACACAACTCAAAATGTACCAACCAACTCAACCAATTTGATTGTCCCATTCACTGAATCAACCATCCCTAACTCAACCAACTTACCCAACCCCTAAGCAAACTAATTACATTTAATTCAACAGCTGTGACTCAACCAAACCAACTCAAATTGCGAACTCCATCCCCCATCCTCAAAAACCTTCTGCCAAGCGGACCCGGCTTTAGACAGCGATTTCCTGTTTTCCTGTTTCTTTCCCATTGTCTACGATTTTCCTGTTTCTTTTCCCATGAAAAATACGGAAATCCGGGAAATCCCAGATTAGGTCAGCAGAAGCCCTGACCCTCGCAAGATAGCCCCTCCGTCTCGTTCTGTCTTGTGCTTTCTTTTCATCTGCCAGATCAATCCGATAGGCATCCCACCCCATCTCCCGCTGCCCCGTCGGTCCAAGGGGCAGAACATCCCAAGACGCTGCCGTTGCAGAGGCCCCAGAAGCCGCCCCAGGCGCCACAGGAAAGTGCCCCAGCGGCTGCTCCGCGCCTCGCAGCAGGGCTTTTCATGATTCAGCTCCAATGACTCTTGGTGATATTCTCATTATATAGTTGCTGTTTATGAATGATCGTAATGCTTTGAATGTTTTTTTCCCGAGAGCGTCTGAGCGAAGGGTTCTTCTAACTGTGAAGGTCTGTCATACATCTTCATATCTTCACATCTTCACATCTTCACACCTTCACATCCTCACATCTTCATATCCTCACATCCTCACATCTTCACATCTTCACATCTTCACATCCTCGCATCTTCACATCTTCACACATCCTCACATCCTCACATCTTCACATCTTCACA
>BGPT01001989.1:96475-115898 GCA_003297045.1 Symbiodinium sp. clade C Y103 | reverse complement strand
TTTTTTTTTTGGCACTGCAGAAGCATGCTGAAAACTAAGTGTGAACATGTGCGGCTTCGGTTTGATTTTGTAGATGCACAATTTGGATCTTAAATCATCTAATTTCGTGTCATTTGAGCGGATGGAAGTGGATGTTGNCATGCATGTTAGTCAAATTGGGCGTATAAAGGCGATGGCAGGATTTGCCAGTCTCCATTGCTGGGTCGTTCTTTCTTGAAAAGTATGAAGAATCTTAATGTTCAAGTTTTAACAACTCCAATCCTTTGATTCGGGATCTTTAGCCTATTTATGTTTGAGCCCGTCGCATCTTAAATTGGAGCCTCTTTGAAAAGCATGTCTTGAAACCGCCACGAACGTGGGCACCAAGCCAAGTTGAGAGCATGGGACCATCTAACACTCNTTGAAAAGCATGTCTTGAAACCGCCACGAACGTGGGCACCAAGCCAAGTTGAGAGCATGGGACCATCTAACACTCAGAAGCGGACGTTTCGACCACAAATGGTCGTTTGTGAAACAACCAGTTTATTCTGGTCGTTGAGGGTTGCAGGTTGAAGTCATTTTTTAAACTCGCCCCCCCCCAAAGCTCTACGTTCAATAGTAGTCTTCGATGTCACAGCCTTCCCTTTGGAAGCCATCTTGTCACGATTCCAAGTCATTTTTTAAACCGCCCCCCCCCAAAGCTCTACGTTCAATAGTAGTCNTCTTCGATGTCACAGCCTTCCCTTTGGAAGCCATCTTGTCACGATTCCAAGTCATTTTTTAAACCGCCCCCCCCCAAAGCTCTACGTTCAATAGTAGTCATCCATGTCACAGCCTTCCCTTTGGAAGCCATCTTGTCAAGTGAAACAACTCCTGAAGTCATGGGAGCGACCGTGAAACGGCTGCTCAAGCCACAAAAGCGTGAACAAACGGCGCTTGGAAGATATGAAAAAAGTAGGACCTGGTGCNCTCAAGCCACAAAAGCGTGAACAAACGGCGCTTGGAAGATATGAAAAAAGTAGGACCTGGTGCGCGCAGCAGTTGCACTTGGCAAGTTTCCCAATACTATTTTTTAGTTTCCAAATATCTGTTTCACAATACACCGGCCTAGTTTCACAATAGAACTTTCTTGTTTCACAATACAACTGGCTCATTGCCAAATACAAGTTTCTAAATACAACTTTGCAGTTTCAAAATACAACTGTCCAGTTTCACAATACAACTGTTCAGTTTCAAAATCGCAGTTTCAAAATACAACTGTCCAGTTTCAAAATACAACTGTTCAGTTTCAAAATACAACCGTACCCTATGATAGCAAGTATAGTCAAACTGATTTGTAGTTTCAAAGCTGTCTGTGTATGTTTGATCACGTTTGAATCATTTGGGATGATTGGTGCTTTCAAACTTGTTTGTGTATGTTCAACCACATTTTAGGATTATGATTCCCATTGATGTGCCTATGTTTCGTAGGGGTCGAAAGCATCAAGCAGAAAAGTAGGGATGTGCAAGAAGATCTCAACAAAAAGAAAAAAAACATATGTTCTGGGTGGAGTGATGATTGGACTCTGTGAGGGTTTGCCTTTCGATTCATGCCGATGCCCCGATCCATGCCTAGTTTCACTTACAATTGGGTGTCCCCTTCCCGTCTGGCTGGTTTGTAAACCTATCCAACTCGTTCCATATATTTGCCAACATAAACCCAACTTGTCCAAACTTATCTGACATAACTGATTCCACTATAAACCACCATTGTTGGAAAAAAACAACGTTTTATTGGGCAATTCCACAACTGAACCAAGAAACTGCTGGCACCACCGGGGTGAGCCTAGGCTAAAGCCTTCGCAGCGCAAAGTGCTGTACTGGGCCATGCGACACCTCAAAACGGAGTCGGCTTCGCCCAGTGATTTCTGCACTGCTTGACATATGGTGCTTGAAGCAAGAAATGGGGTTTCCTGGAATGGGGATACCCCAATAAGTGGATGGTTTATCATGGAAATTCCCATCTACAAATGGATGATTTGGGGGTACCCCCATACTAGGAAACGTCCAAATATGGAGGGCATATCAAACCAACATAAACCAACCATAGTGTGGACATACTTAAGTGCTGGAAAGCGCATCGATTTGATGTAGACATGTTACCAAGCCTGGGGAAGCCAATTGAAGAAAGCGCATGGGACATGCGTTGCGGTTGGGGGGACAGCATGTTCCATCTTCCATGTCAAATTCATGGCTTATTGCTAGCCATCTGATGCAAATCCCTGGTGAGAATGTTTGCTGTGACACTTCCTTTGTATGCTTCTGAATGGTTTAATTGCCGCTCTGTCATGCGTTCTTGCATTTTTGTGTGCCTCGATTCCGGCGGAGGAAGTTGGTTGCACTTGTCCACAAAAACGGTGGCAGTGTGCCTCAAATACAACCAACGTGCTTGGTTCCTCCCGCCATGGACGACCAAGGCCTTGATGGCCTTGGACCTAGCGCTCCATGCCAACATGGCTTCGAGGTGGTCACAGTTCAAAAAACAATGGAGCCAACAGGGGCGCTCCTTGACTTTGCATGTGGCGTTGCAAGCCATCGTAGAATTTCTCCCAGGAGTCTTTGACAGGCAAGCTTGCTCTGGCTTTGTGGCGCCATTGTGGGTTTGCGCCTGGTGATGCTTTCCCCCGTAGTTGATGTACGTCGTTCCAGTAGGGAAAGCTTCCCGGGCAAATGTTGATGTACATTCCGGCAACATCAGTATCAGGATGATAGCCCCAACTGGTTTTTCAATTTTTGTTGCAATGGGACAGTACCAACAACAGGAATCAGTCCAAATGGTTTTACATGTTTTTACATATTTTTTTAAAACCATTTTTGCCATGGTTTGGTATGGTTTCTTCAAGAGAAGGGGGAGTTCAAGCACCAAACATGAAAAAACATGACCCAATACAGATTGAGGTTTAGTCAACAAGAATACACATTCAAGCACCAAAATGGAAATGTTTGGGCCTGAATATTTCAACCCCCTGTATAACCATGGTGTAAACTAATTTGTGATGGCTGCATTGTTTTTTTTTTAACAAATACGTTTCACGCCATGTATATGGTCAGAGCAAAATTGAATGGCTCATGGGAAGACATTAGGGTGATTTAGGGTGCACCGTAGGTAATTTCTTGAAACTCGAAGAAGCTTGGATGTGTATCCCACTAGGTAAAACCATCTGAAAAAGAACAGTTCTATCAGGGCGTGTCTGAAAATGGGCTACGTATAACCCCTCAAATGGCCTTCTAGTCCATCGGAACTTGAGCTTTTCTATTTTCAGTTAAACCCATATATGTATGATACACCATGGGAATTTAATCAACCCCTCTACAGGTGCTCCAATGATAGCTGCCGGGTTAAGAAGCCCCTTATTCCTGATTAATTACTTACTGGCATTTGTATATTCTCCATGGTTGGTGGTTAAATACGCACAAAATATGTCAAGATCACCTTTTGGGGTTGGTTGAATCCCCATGTAACATGGATTTTATCCCATGCAGGGAAGATTTGGACATCCACAGGTGTCAGGAATCCCGCGCATATACGGATCTGGGTCAAACTTCGGTACCCCCCAAAGTGGGATGATGATATTGAACATAGACCAAGTGCTAAACAAAATTGACCTATACCCATACGGACTATTTTCAGAACCCATTCTGAAAATAATTCTTACCATATTTGGTGGAATAAATGGGAATAAACATTCATTAAGCAGCTATTTTACATACCTAGGATCATACTTCCACTGTTCTCCCTTTCCCAGATTTGTCGACTTAGGAAGAAGGTCTCCCAGATCACCGGCCTGGCCTGCGCCCCAACGAGGGACGGAGTTCAGTTTCTGAAATGCCCGGTTGAAGCAACACAAATCGCTGGAGAAATGGTTACTTGGTAGGTGTAGCTATCCCAGAATGTGCCTTCATTCAGGTTTGTGAATTGATATAATTTACCCAGAACGATGTGAGACATGGTGATTCAACTGATGATTGAACCATTAAGAACATGGTAAACCAATGGGCGAGTTAAGTGGGTGTCTACTAAATCAGCCGAGACATGATGCATCTAAGATTGGCCATGAGAAACACGGTTTCATGCGTTCAGTAGAAACTGAAAATGGGTCACGGTGAGGATTTTTGACTTTCTCCCGCAGATGTTGGCATTTGTTTGTTCTTTTGTCATCCGAATCCTGGGGAACCAAAGACCCAGACCCAAACCTTGGACGAATTGTGGTTTTCCTCCGGAAAAACATGAACTGCTGTAAATTCTATGGAAACTGGTTGGTTGTTTGAAATATGTTTGATGTTCCAAGCTACCTGGGACCTGGAATGATGATGGCCATTGACGAATATCTTTCAAATTGCTTGAAATCAACAGCCAGAACATCTTTAACCATCGAAAACAATGTTGTTATGTCATCATCATTTTTTTGGGGGATGCAACATGAAAGAGTCATGTTCAGCCGCGGTGGTGTTGAAATATGTACTTTTCTTCCCAGATATGATGCCAACGAAGTGGACACCACATCTTGTTTTGAAGACGTCGTCCGATGTGGGGTCATAACCAGTTAAACATTGAGGTTTTTCCAAGAGTTTTCCGGTTTTCCAGGATGATCGTGCATATCTCAATGTAGCTGGCCTTGCAACTACCGTCTTTAGGGTGAATTGCCTGAGTTGTGAGGGCGGCGCCAAGGTAGATGATGAAGTGACACTGTCATCAGAATCATCATGGGGCATATTATTGTCATGCTCCAATGACACTAATAGCATCAAATCAGAATGATAATGACAATAGTTTCAATCATAATCTAGCAAATATAATAAAGTAATATTGATACCATAGTAATACTATTGTAATAATCTTGATAATAGTAACAATATAAGAATGATAATCACAATTACAACATAGTTATAAATTGCAATTGGAAGTAGTTCAGTCCTTTGTTCATGTTCGGAACGCCACCAGTTGTTCGCACCGTTGGGTCAAACAGGAAGGGGTGACTAGGCTGGAGCGCTGTGGTCAATCCCCCTGAGTTCTTGCACAGTTTACTGTCATTTCTGTTGGCCCATGGAGATTGGAAATGTACTACGCGGCGCAACCTCGGTTGGGCAGGTTCTTATAAATTTGGCCATTTAATGGGGAAATCTCTCACAACGAGATCACCATTCAAGATGGCTTTTGGAATCATCCTTATATATTCCATGAATGATGGTTTATATCCCAGTAGTGATGGTTTATATCCCATTAAGGATGGTTAATTTTATCCCATTGATTGTGACTACCAAACTAGTTTTCCCAGATACCATGTTAATATACAGCAATCCAGATGCTGGTACCACGTGTGTTTATATAATCATCCTGAAGTTTATAGAATAGGTAGGGGATTGTAAAAGATACTCTATTTTAGTTGATTGTTTTACATATATTCTATCTACTCCCGGATCACGATATATAGATTTCCATCAAAGAATATGGCATATTTTCTGTGACCCTGCGTCCCCAAAAATCGACCAATCCTCCAGAAACTCGAAAGTCTCTTTTCCCCAAGGTCTCGTCGGCGACCAGCTACCACCACGGTGAGGAGTCGTTAGTCAAGGTGCAGCAGTATTCTTAGAATGGGACCTAGTGGGAGAACCATCATCCTATGATTTTTCATGGAGAAATATAAGAACATCGTGGAACATCCCAGATCAATGCAAGTAGAAATAGCTTGGAAAATCCACCATCCTGGATTTGCGGTTTGTCCATGATTTATATGATTTGGCTTAGAAGTTCCCACTGGCAAATCCACGAATCTTGGGGAATCCAAGACAGGTCAAATGGTGAGTCACCCATTTGCTAAGCAGAGCCCACCAACTCCCAGTCGCCCATCGCAGTTCACCATGATGTGGTAAAGCGTGCATAACTTGAACCACAAAAAATTGTACTTAGTAAAGTTATGATAACCTTGGTGAACCAGCGAGCGTAAATAACTTAACCAGCTCAAAACTTGTATTGGTTGAGTGCCACAAAAATCGACTAACCAGCTGAAAAATAAGTTGCTTCTTTCAGAGTAATTCTCTAAGATGTATTCAAAGATGAATTAGGATGTGAACCGTCAAACCGGAAGAAGCATGAGGATATCATGGGCGAAATTATGGGGAGATATCCACCCATAATTGCTGCTGTTCAACGGCAAGTTGGGTTCAACCAGCAAAGATGGGCATAGAAACAACAGTGTAGGAATGACCAAACAACGAGACATATAATAATGATTAATACTGTATAGCAATGTGGATTTTATATGATTTTATGGATTTGGAACACCAATATTGAGGATATAGGCCAGCAAAAACAGTAGTACAGATCAGACTCATGCATTGTTCTCAATAGTGTTCATAAGGTGGATTAAGAACAAGGAAGAGAATCAAAGAGATATATTGGTGATGGATCTGATGGAGAATGAACAGATCTCATCTTGAGAATTCCACATCTCATGTTCTGTTTCCAACTGCCTTGGGTGATATCCCCGACAATTGGGCATATTATATTCATGATTCATGATGATATTTTTCAATATTCTTCCAATCCTGCGGCTATCCCCAAGAACGGGCCACGAATGGTGGTCGCATGTTCCATTTCTATGTGGAAACTATTGAAGGGTGAATACAGTGAATATGATACCAAGATTGTCGTGCAATTGTATGTTCTACACTTATACCATATTATACTGAACTGCCTCAATTACAACATGATGTCCCATGACCTTCTCCTTACGTGAAAGCGGTCTCGTTCTCGTGTGTTTAGCCTTGCGGAAAGGTCATCGTACACCTAGCCTCTTGGCAGAAGCAGGGCAGTGATGAACCTGGAAAAATCAAGGATTTCGAACAATGGCAAAAGTAAAGTTGGGATGTAACCAGAAAAAGATCAGGGTCTCGAGCGGCAAGCAATTCATAGAATTCAACCAGGAAAAAAGATGGACTTAATTAACTATGGCTATAGCTCAAAATAAAGTTAACATGATGAGTTAACCCCGAAAATAATCGAGTTATTGGCAAAAAAGGGAGTATGGGGTATGTAAGACTATTTACCTATTGCCTTTCTGACGATGGGGGATGAAACCAACCATATTGGGCATAGAATGGGGCACGATGTATGTCAAATGCGGAAACCTCGATTTATGGCACTTTGTGGAAAAGGATGATCAACTATCACATTTTCAGGTAATGTGGCAAACCCAGCAATAAACCCTCCCCAAATAGGTGGTACATAGCCGCCCTTTGTGAACCACATGCTGGATGGTGCTGGATCCAAGTTTCCGAACACCTAGAAGTCAAGAGATATATGATATCAGTGTGGTTTTGATAGAGGGATCTGGTATTCTGGCAGCTTAAAGGCCCAAGACTGTGATGAAAGATATAGAATTTTCTCTGGGTTTTCTGTTTCAAACGAAATGCTTCTTTCAGATGTATCGCTCCCGAGTGGTTGCTGTGCAAACCTGTCACTTTCACAAGACTCTACAGTTGGAGACTTAAAGATCATGGCCCAGAAATGCTTTGGACAGGGCTTTCTTAGGCTTGTTACTGCCAAGGGGCATGCCCTGACCAACCTTACACACTCCTTGCTCACTGCAGGGATTCAAGAAGGAGAGCACTTGACGGCTATTNGCATGCCCTGACCAACCTTACACACTCCTTGCTCACTGCAGGGATTCAAGAAGGAGAGCACTTGACGGCTATTGCACAACAAGCAAGGCTATCAGCAACTCAAAAAGCTTTTGCAGTTTGGTGCTGCGGAGGTGACAGGATTGTAACATGGGGCGATCCCAACCATGGTGGCGACAGCTCCGCAGTTCACGACCAGCTCAAGAATGTGCAGCAGGTCCAGGCCACGCTTTTTGCATTTGCAGCGATCTTGGCCGATAGGTCGGTCGTTACGTGGGGCAGTCCAGTCTTTGGCGGTGACAGCTCCGCCGTTCAAGATCAGCTCAGGAACGTTCAGCACATTCAGGCCACAGGGGGTGCTTTCGCCGCCATTCTGGCTGATGGATCAATCGTTACCTGGGGCGATCGACGCTGTGGTGGTGACAGCTCTGCAGTTCCTGACTTTCTAGCAAACGTATGGCAAATTCGCGCAACAGAGTCTTTGCCAGTCTTTGCTGGGAGTTGCTCTTGCTGCCATCTTGGCTGCTGGATCAGTCGTTACCTGGGGTGATGCACGCCTTGGTGGTGACAGCTCTGGAGTTCAAGATGAGCTCAAGAATGTCAAGCAAGTTCAGACCACACAGGGTGCTTTTGCTGCCATCTTGGCCAATGGGTCAGTCAGTACGTGGGGCGATCCAATGTCTGGTGGTGACAGCTCCGCTGTTCCCGATCAGCTGGCGAACGTGCAGCAAATCCAAGCCACAGATAACGCATTTGCAGCCATTTTGGCGGATGGATCAGTCACTACCTGGGGCGATCCAAACTATAGCGGTGACAGCTCTGCAGTTCAAGATCAACTGCAGAACGTGCGAGAAATTCAGGCCACAGGTGGTGCTTTTGCTGCCATTTTGGCCGACAGATCAGTGGTTACCTAGGGCACTGCAAGCTCTGTTGGGGACAGCTCTGCAGTGTATGATCCGCTCCAAAACGTTCGACAAATTGAGAGCACAGGTCGTGGTGGTCAGAATGGTGCATTTGCTGCCATTGTGGCTGACGGAGCGGTTGTAACCTGGGGCCATCCACAACACGGTGGTGACAGCTCCGCTGTTCAAGATCAGCTCAGGAAAGTGCAACAAATTCAGTCCACTTGGCCTTTTGGAGGTCACTCCTTTGCTGCCATTTCGGCCGATGGATCAGTGACTTCCTGGGGTTTCACAAAGGTAAGTGGTGGCTGCTCAGCGATTCAAGATCAGGTCCAATATTTGTAGTGTGGTCGCCGTGTGTGTTGCCAGAATGTCCTAGCAAGGAGTACGGGCAGAAACATGTGTCTGCAATTTCAACCACCGGCGCCGCCTGCAAGACTTGTAAAATTGAGTCAGTGCCTGGGTGGCTTCTGGTACAGTATTTGATTTGTCCTTAAGGTGCAGATGGAAGCGAGACTGCTTTGCGAGGTCAATCTTTGGCATTTTGTAGCCATAAATGGACAGATACACCAAGAAGAAGACGGAAATGTGGTTTCGATTTTTTTTTGGTAGAGCATCCAACATTTGAGGCAGAGAATCAGATTCGGAGCAAGATGGAGCTGTGAACTGTGGCCCCGGAACGGTAAGATGGTGAACCCCATCCCTGCTGTTGGTGAACCAATGAGTGTGGATTAATAATATCATTGGCCCCCAGAATGCATCGTTTGATGCCAAAAAAAAATTCTGAGGTTCCTTCGGATCATCGCCCATACCAGACCTAAATACTACAACCTAAGTCTAGCAGTGGACGGTTGCATATTGTACCAAACATAATGAGTAGTGTTTTTTTCTGGATGCAGAAAAATAGATAAAGTGGGAACTCCACAAGACATATTATGCCCCAGGCGTAGGCTCCCATGCAGACTGTGTAAGTTGCGTAGGCATTGGCGTAGGCTCGTTTTAGCCCACACCGCGTAGGCTTTGCGTAGACACTTGTTGGCAACAGTTAGAACTCATTCATTTTGCCTTGATTAGTTGTGATATTTGTGGTTTGTGGTTCCATGCCACAATCGAAAACAACAAGACGCCATGGCCGCGTAGGCAAAGCCTACACCTCGGAGGCTCGCGTATGCACCTCTTAAAAACCCCCGTGGAGGCTACCTCATGCAATGGCGCAGGCTCGGCGTAGACAGTTGCGTAAGTAATACTGGTCATCGAAATACAACGATATAAAAAGCACTACTCAAATGGGGGATGAATCTCCACCTCATGGATTCTGTCAAAGCCATGTAGACTGGGCAAGTGATCATAGCATTGGTAGATTCAACCAGCCCCTCCAAAGGTGACCCGAATGATGGTTCGTAAACCCTATTTGTAGTGGTTGTTGGTCAACAAGCCCTTAACACGCCTTTGTTTTTTGGGGTAACTAGTCACCTGGGGCAGCCCAGGCACAAGACTTTGTTGGCACCAACAATTTGAACCTGTTTCAGCCGCTTGGACGAAAACGAAGACGCTCGTGGTGGGCCCAAGGAATGTCTGCCTCGGACCAATATAAACCCAGGTAGAAGATGGTAGAAGTACGGGGGCTGCCCCGAACAAAAGCAACAATATTTGAGCCAACCAGTTGATTGTGTTGACTTCCAACTCAACATTTGAGAAGAATGAAAGATCTTTGTAATGTAGCGGTAGGAAAACCCATGGCACTCATATCTTTCTACAGGCCGTATAGTCTGAGTCGGATTTGCAATATTTTGTGGTGGATAGTTTGCAACACCAGCTACCCAGCGCAGATACAGGTAGAGCAAGTTTTGTTCTCAATACATGCAGACAGCATATAGTGTGGTCAACCCATAAAAGCAACATATCGACCATGTGGTCTCAAAACACCCAAATAAATAGAATGATTGTTTTTGAAACAAATGTTCTACTGTAATATATAAGATAAAGAACCACCAATTGTTTGGATTGTTTGAAATCCAACCCATTCATGGTAAGCCATTCGGGATACTGGGCATTTTCACGTGCATGGTCAAATATTCATACTCCGTAGATACTGGCAACATGTAGATGTGTCTGAAAATGGGCTAAGGGGCTACACCCACATCTATATCAATTTTGAGTTGGATAAATAGGACAATGATAAACCATCAAATTTCCCAGAAATAATCTTCAGACAAAGCCGTATGGACACTGAAAGGACACTGAACGTCAACATGTTCCAAAATGTTCCACATATATGTCAGATCTATTGTACACGTAGATATCAGCCTTGTGGTTGCAGTGAAAGAATTTGGTGGTTGCTGTGAAAGAAATTGCCATACGCGTGTGGACTGGGTGGCTGTTCCGTTCAGCATGGATGCCACCGATTACAAGTTGCTTATCATCCAAATGGTCGAAAAGGAGAGAAGGTCTCCCCAAAAGGGAACCATATCTGTGAGAAACGCAATCTATCTGGAATTGGGCGCTCTTTGCATAGGTGTACAATGCATGCCGTTGAATGTTGCTGCGACTTTTCAATGGGGCCCAATTTCATCCGCCCTCCACAGTGACACAAAAGACGTTATGCAGCAGCATAAGATCAGTTCACATCCCATGCAGCAGCATAAGATCAGTTCACATCCCAGTGTTCCCCCATTAAATCCACATAGATGATAGAATCTGCATTTCTTGGTGGAAATCTCATCTCTTGATCATTCGACCATGTTTCTTGTTGCATGGTGAAACCATAGTGAGCCCCCCTGTATTGTTACTAACTATCTATTTAGCATATTTTGTATATACTTGGAACGAAACATGTTGTTGCTTGAATCCCTTTTTCTCTTTCTACATGGGTTAGCAACACATAAATTAGTTCATTTAAATCAATCTAAATCATTTAATCCATATATCCTCATTTGTTCATATTTGTTTTCCCGTGCTTAATCCCCCCAAAAAATGGTGATCGCTTCATTTCGAATTCCGGTGCCGGTGCCGGCCGCCGTGCCCAGCCGTAGGCCCATCGGCATGTTCGGCACCCGGCTCAATGGCCGCGATGTCCACGCCAGCGCGCGGTACATCAACACCAAGCTGTCGCCGTGCCGCGGATGTTCGCGCGAAAGGGGAATGGGGTGGACTAATGTAACAATTTAATGGGATGCACATACTGTATCAAATATAATGGGAATTCATGGGTACTATGAATTATATGGTATATATATAATGGCAAGTAGTGGGGTTATGAATGATACTTAGTGGGAATTCATGGGATTTTAAATGATATATGGGATTGTGCATTATACATATTGGGAATTCATTGGATTCTATGCAAGCTGTGTTTAACATTGTATAACAACAGAACAGGGTTGCTCCAGACACCGAGAGTGTATTTGGTTTCTGGGGTCCATCTCAGCACCTTCTGAGATTGTATTTGCAGCACCAGGACGTTTTTTCTTTAATGAAAAAAGGGGAACATTCAACGGTAGAACCTGGGTGAAGGGTGGGTTCATGAATGATTTGTTGGCCTAATGCTGGTATGTTGCGGCTCCGTGCCACTATTATAGAACATCTCCGATGAAGTACAACTGTTACCCTCTGGTAAACGTTTGCATAACTATGGGAAATCACCATTCTTAATGGGAAAATCCACTATGAATTGCAATTTTCAATAGCTACCTTTAATTACCAGAGGGTAAGAGGATGTTGCTGGACAAGCACGACTTCTTAAGTTCTGACCAGGAGACCTGGGATATCGAATACGTTTATTGCATGACAGGCCACTACTTGATGATAGCATTTTTGAGCCAGTGCCTTCGAAACTCCATTTTGTGGTGAGCAATCTTACTGTCCTCGCTGGTGATGCCATAAGATACCCAACTGTGTTTTGCTGGGGATAGCGGTATAGCCATCATTAGCAAAGAGGCTTCGGCTTTATGCCAAGCTCTTCCGGATTAAGAGCCACAAGCCTGGCTTGCATGTGACCTGGGGCATCTCGGAGCCGTGAAGATCACTTCGGCTGAAGAGATTTACAATCGCAGCAAGAGGGCACACCTCTTTTCCGCAAGCAAATGAGCAAAAAAAAATGGGGATCTGACAATTGGCACATGTCCTCAAATTCACCATTGGGTTGAAGATGAACCTGCACAGTGTTTGATGTGATTTCTTCATCGGTGCAGCTGCAAGGAGTCAGCCTTAACTCTCCTAAGCCAATGACATGCGGTACAGCTCAAAAATAAATGATGGTGCCAAAGGAACATAGAATGGGCCCCCATTCAAGAGAAATGGAAATTGACCAAAAAGAAGGAAAAGACTTGGCATTTGAGGGACACAAACATTAATTCTAGTACTTGACCGACAACAAAGAAGATTTGAACGCCCCTGCACAGAATTTGTGATGGGAGCAACCAACCATTGGCTTAGACCATCTGAGTAGCTGGACAATCACCGAGATTCACTCATATGACATGAACCTCCGATGTGTGACAATATGTGACAATGTTCGCAATGTTAACAGGAACATATTGTGAAGTGATATGTTTGATATCTATGATATGTATGATGTCTATGATTTACCGGCTTAGCCTATTTTAAGTCAAACAGTTGTTAGTTGATACGCGAATTCAATTGTGTTCTCACAAGCTCGGAGGACTTCAAGCCAGTAATGTGAACCGATTCTATAGAACTATTGTTTTCTGGCCTTTTGGCAAACCGACGTTCTAAAACCCTCTAAAAATTGCAAACCGAAGAAGTCACTCCCAAAAGAACCGGTGTCCAGATCCTTTATGCTACTTGCGAACTGAGGTTGGTTCCTTACATTTTCCTGAAGGAAGACTTGGATTTGTTGCCTCCACAGCTTGAGGAGTACTGTTGTTGCAAAGCGCCAGTTTGGGGCACCAAATTGTTGGGTCATGTCTACGAGCTATCCCATTTTTTGTGGCAAATTTGGACCAATGTATTGGTGTTTGCAAGAAATTGATATTATTTGATCCATAATTGCCAATCTTATTTGCAAGAATGCGGATGCATTGTTCAATGATATCACCAACAAGACTAGGAATTATTTACCCAGCAGAGGCAGTCAACAGAAATTTGCGACATATGCAACAGAAATTGGGCCTGCAAGACATGTGGAATCCACCCATCACTGGACCAGCTGTGGTTTCCTCATTTCTAGGCCAGATCCTGAGCCAGGAGGGACACGAAATTGAGCCGCCAATGCTTTTGCCAATTTTTCCGCGCGGAATCTCAGTCAGATGCTGCGTACTGAATTAAGCGACTGGTGAATGGTTGCATTTCTGGGTGAAACAATCTCGTGTCATCTCATGTCCTGACAACATGCGATGATGTTAGTTTGGTATAATTTAACTTTATTTGATTGATGAACCTACAATTTGGGGATGGTTTATACGACCGAGTTATGATGTTAATTGGACTTTACCACATTGATTCTTATTCTAGGCGCTTGTGTATGCTTATATGATAGATACCGATAGATACCAGTATTTCGGGTTTGCCATGGGGCCATGGATGGTCCTCGAAGATGGTAATTACCCTTTCGTAATGCGGTGTGTGGTATGTGGTCCGAGTATCCAGCAATCATGGACGATCTTTGATGGGCAACATGTTCATTTTGTATCACTCATGACTCCATGTTTTTTGGCCAAAACATTTTCAGCCCTCAAGGCCTTGCAGCCAAAGACATCCAAAATCATCCAAACAGACTATGATTTTCCATCAGTTTGCATGGTTTTGGGTGGGATGAAATCATCATGTTCACATTTTGGGTATAGATCGAACACTTTTATACCTTATAGAAATGCTGGGGGAATCAACATCGAAACATCCCAGCTATTGTCATGCTAACCAGGGGTACAAGTTTTTCACCCAAACCATGTAAATATGCAGTACTATTGCATGATATTGCCGTAGTCGCAAAAAAACAAACAATCCATGACTGAACCACACTTTCTCATCATCTTGGCCATGAATTTTCCCACGAGTTTCCCACAGCCGTCGAGGTTGGTGCTGGTGAATGGCTTCCAAGGCATCGGCACAGGCTGGTCCACCGTGGGGCCCAACTTTGACGTGCTGCAGGTGGGGGAAGGAAACTTCTGTGGAGCCATGGAATAATGGTGATATTTGGTGATATAATTAATGGGGATATAGTGGGAAATAATCTAGTAACTAGTAAAACCAATAATATATGGGATAACAGTGGATATAGTTATATAATGTTATATAATCATTGAAAAGAATAGGATACGGGATACGAATATATTAATGGAACAATCTGGGAGAATAGTGGGATGATCATAGATAATTATGGGATAACTATCTATGGATAACAAAGAATCATCAACCATCCCCAATAGAGGTTTATTATTGGGTATACGGTATTCCCCTATGACTATGATGTAACATGACCCCCAGTCATGGTTGGTTAATGGGATGATCTATTATTGGGTTTACCACATTAGCGACACTCTGGTAATCAACCATGGCTTGCTAGAAAAAGCAACCCTTTAGTTCAAGGTTGTTTCGATGGAAGTATCAATTTAAAAGGGATTTCCTATTGCCACGCTTGATTACCGGAGGGTACAGGTGTATACATATGTGCAAAACCACCACAACCATCATTTCTTTTAGATACATACATCATCTACTCTTATGGAGCATTTCCATAGCTACGTTGGATTACCAGACGGTATGATGATCGTTTGATTTAAAAACCATTAGGGTCAGGGTTTCTAACCACGTCGCGACATTATTGTTTAACTGTATAATTGTTGTTTGGGATAAACCTTCGGGAATCAATCAGTGTTTGCAGGGAAATGGTCTGTAAATGTGCATTTAAATGGGACAATGATACAAAGTGATCTATACATGGGTGGATTTCCCCTTGCCATTTTCGATTGCCAGGTAACCATCAATAAAAACCAGCATCATTTTTGCGAGGTCAATGAACAAATGAGAACCGTATAAACTAAACTCGAGTGGTAAACCTTGGTTGAGTGGTGTTGATTGTTTTATATTTGGACACGCATATATTACATATCATTGCATACCACCCAGCAAAAAAAGAAGTATAAAGGTAAACAATGGCACACAAGGATGAACATTCACCGAACCCCCAACTTTGTCTTTTCTTTATGGAATGTACTTGAATGTGCCATTCATGATTGGAGTGATTGGTCCACATTCCACGACACTGACGCTTGATGCCATGTGAACGAACTGATCATAAAGACATAGCTTGATCGAACCGGCATGTGTCATTATGGAAGGTTGTATGAATATGCATTAAATACATTAATGAATACTGACTGTAAGTGACTGTGTTCAATATGATGGAGTTCAGCTAAAATGATTATTTTGCGTGGGCAAGCGACCTTAAGCCAGAGGTCAGCAAAGGGCGTTGAATGGTTTGAGGGTTGTTTTTTTTTAGGTTCAAATTGGATGTTTCAGGCAGAGGAGAATTAGGTCTTGGTGTAACTAATGACTGGGACCGGTGATGTCCACACTTTTTTGCTGGTCATGGGCGTTGGGAGAGACCAATTTGGTACAGATTGAAGAAATCAATGACCGCAACCATTTCTTGGGTGGACCCAAGTATCCCAACTCATGCAAGTGGGTCAAGAAATGACTGTGAACACTCCCAAACAACCATGATAAAATGTTCTTCTTAGGGAGAAAATGACTACATGTACATGTATCCATGCGATTGGCATAGATGTGTCATACTTGGGGGTGCAGTTCCACTCCTAAGCGGGATAATATAAAGAAAACATAGGAAAACACAGTTCCAGCTCTTATATCATGGTGTTACCGCTATATTCCAATTTATGGCGTTCAAAATCACGTGTGCAATCGTGTGCATATAAGCTGGAAAAAAAAACATATATATATATATATACATGCATGCTGCATGCGTGTTCCATCTCATGGTTTTTTGTTTTTTTTGGAGTTACATATATCCCACCGACAAACTGCAACCCCCAAATGTCGCGGGGTCAGGTGGTGGATCACCTCATGTCACTGATTCAGGGGAAGCTGGGCTCCCAGGGCTCCCAGGGGTCTCAGGGGTCTCAGGTACTGGAGGCTGATGATGATCAGCCATTAGTTCTGTTATGTGGGGGTTTCCTAAAATGGGGGTACCTAAAAATGGATGGTTTATAATGGAAAATCCTATTAAAATGGATGATTTGGGGGTACCTCCATTTTAGGAAACCCCCATGTCTATGTCAATTGACTACTGGTGGGTTTACTTCGCCACAGCCCTTGGTTGATCTGGTTGGTGAGGTCAAATAATTACAGGGTACCTTACTTGTATGCTTAAACTTAAAACCCATCCACGCACAGGCTATATGCTTCAATATCAAGATGCGGAGATGTGCAGTCAAACAGGGAATTTCAACAATCTGAATATGAAATGTGGCTTCAAGGCACAACTCAAGCTCCCGAACAGGGCAACTCTCTTCGGAGGGTTTGACACAAATTAGAACCACCTTCCATACATAACGTTGGCCAACTTTGCTGCTCATTGGCAAGTGATGTTTGGGAGGTTACCCGTGCGGATTGACTCGCACCCTCACCCATATCTCTGACATGTTGATTCCTTTTTTCCCACTGTTCAAAGCTCCCGGTTTTGCCCTGGCCAAGGAGTCATGGGCAGGGACTCAACCATGACCCTTTTTGCTGACCTGTCCACGCCCCTCTCTCTCTTTAAAGGAACTATGCTGAAAACAGATGTGGGATGCATGGCCATTTCTCGACATTTCGCTGGGTCAACTATGGACAAATTCAGATGATCTCCTGCACGATATCCCAAGGTCAGGCCTGATTAATGTCAACCTCTGATGAGATTACTGTAACTAAGTATCAAGTTTTATTGATTGCCCTCTGCTTATGTAATGTCGCTATGGAAAATCTCAATTAGCTATTTGTTAAAGAACCAGAGGGTATAGCCAAAGCGTTTCAATAGTTGAACATTACCAATATGTACCTGAATATGTACCGTTATCATCAGATCCCACTATATTCCATAAAATTCCATAAACTATCCCCATTAATGCTTGTAGTTCTCCCGGCAATTCTAGTTGGTAAAATGGCGATATATCCCAGTTGACTTCCCCGAAATGGACCATACCCCATTTGTATACATAGTATATACCGCATACCGTTGACCCAAAAATGTTTAATGTCCTTTTTCCGACACATCCCCTAATATCGGTATTCCTGGGAGTTTCGAGGGTCCAGAGGCCTTTACATTGATTGGATCTCCATTTGTGTTGCTTAGACTTAAACCCATCATACCCCCATGGTTCACTCCCAGAAGGTGGAACTGCACCCCGAAGTAGGGAACATGATTTCAAGTAAACTGGCTACAAACTTTTGATGAGTTAATATCCTTTTATAATCTCTTGTATATCATATTGGATTGGCTTAAGGAAAAAAATGCAGGGAATCACGCTGTTTTCCTATCTGAAATACGAAGGTTTCCCGTAAATGTGCCAAGCCCATCTAACGAATCCAGGCGCAGCGATGAGAAGCTCATACCCAGCTACCGTGGCTTCCAGGGAAGCGTTCGGTGCCCCAGGGTCCGATTCCAAGGGTTTGGGTGTAAAGCGTTCGGTGATTTGTCAGCAGTTCTTAGTGGATGTTGAATGGGCGTTAACGGTTGTTAATGGGTTTCTATATGTTTCTATTGCTTTTCTGGAATATTTACGACCAAGAAAAATGCATTGAAGATGATCTAAACATCAAAGTATGCAATTTGGCTTATTTTTTTTCCATTCTATCGCTGGAGTTCCTGTTTTTTTTCATGGGTTGTCCTCCGGAGAGGTAACATCGGAAAACAAAACAGGGCTGTGGATGAAGACGTTCTAGACCATCAAAATCTGGAACTGAAGGTGGTTGACGCTTGATGGAGTGTAGGCCAGACATCTTCCAAACACCTGGACATCAGGACATCTTCAAAATTCGCCAACTAAAATTAGGATTTGACCACCATAACATGGAGAGTTTGCCGCAAACCACAAACCCCGATGCACGGCCGGTGAAGATAGATCTATTTTCAGCAACGTTAATTGGCCATGTTGGGGGATGGTGCCACAAATTCGAGAGCAGGGAATGAAGTTGCAAAGTGTGGAGTTCCGAAAGTGTGCAGCCAGTGTAATCATAATTAATCATCCACGAGAACGCACAAAGTGGAGAGTTTGAGGCGGACGAGGAACCTGTTTTCGCTTTTGCGATCACTTGGATTCGGATTGTGGATGCCCATACAACGAAGACTGTGAGAATGACCGTTGATCAGGACACTACACCAGATTTCGGTCCTGCTTGTGTGATACGTTCCAGCTTCGAAACACCTATGATGTGTGGATCAGACCTTGCAGAATCCTGGAGATCTTGCTGATTGTGCGGCAGGGCTTGGCACGGCTCTTAACGTGGAAACCGTAGGCCGTAGACGTGGCAGATGCGTTACCCAGAGCCTCCAATAGTCCTTAAATAAGAATAGTCCTTAAATAAGGACTATTTTTTTTCTTAAATAAGGACTAATTTTTAATTTTAATAGTCCTTATTTAAGGACTAATTTTTTGGTGCCTTTTTGGTGATATAATGTCTAAGTTGTGACAAAAGTGTCATGTGAAAACTTTTGAATGATCATGNGCCTTTTTGGTGATATAATGTCTAAGTTGTGACAAAAGTGTCATGTGAAAACTTTTGAATGATCATGTTGAATTTTGCTTATGGCTTTGGACTATCTTGCGAAGAAATTATAAATGCTTACTTTTCCAATTGCTTCAATCAAAAGTGCTTGGAAATCAAAAATGTTTGGAAAGTACATTTGGAGAAACTTGGAATGTTCA
>BGPT01001989.1:35969-86957 GCA_003297045.1 Symbiodinium sp. clade C Y103 | reverse complement strand
TAGTCCTTATTTAAGGACTATTTTTTTAGAATTTTGGAAAAAACCAATAGTTCTTATTTAAGGACTATTCCTTAAATAAGGACTATTGGAGGCTCTGGGTAGATGCCAGCGCCAACAAAGCTTCTTTTGCCGATTGCCGCACATCGTTTGAAAAAGGCCTTGCCCATGTGGATAAAGCCATCCAGGAAGTGCATAGCCAGGCCCCAAGGAGCTTCCACCCCACTGCTGCGTTTGATGTCCAAGAGGCAGAGCGGATAGAGAGTTTCGTGATTGGATCCCGGTACTGGTTCACGCTATTGTGGGTGCCAAGTGCAACGAGGAGATGACTTTTGGNGCGGATAGAGAGTTTCGTGATTGGATCCCGGTACTGGTTCACGCTATTGTGGGTGCCAAGTGCAACGAGGAGATGACTTTTGGCAACCTGGCAGCCTACAGCCAGCGGTTTGAAGACACATCCGTGGAGGCTGGTTTCTTCATGGAGTGCTCTCGCAGCTTCAACACAATGGTTAAACAATATTAACATATACATTCAACTTCTGCACATATGGGAAAACAAGAAAAAAGAAACCAACATATAATACCATCTACAGGTTCCAAATTTAAATTTCCATGAATTCTTCATATAATAATTATCTTCATATAATACTGATGATTGGAACTACGAAGTCTTTTAAACATGAAGCTACAAATTTGTTTGGTCAAAACGAGACCCGTTATTTTTAAAAAACTATATTTCTCAAAAATAAGTAAATCTATTTTTCCAAAATAGAACCACTTATTATTTTTTTTTCTTTTTTCCGGTTTTCATGGCTGATCCTGTGAAGGCTCCCACAGGCCTTCTTAAAACCAGCCAAGTTCTCTTAGTTTACTGAAGGGTAAATCATGGTGTATATAAATCCTAGAACCAATCAGCAGATTTTCAGGTTCGATTCCTAGAATTTTTGTTGGTGATCCCCCGCGCATCGGTTTGCAGACAGGTTGTGCCAGCCAGCACCTGTGTGGCTCGCGGGGATTTGCGGTCGACTGCAGGGCAGCAGGCCTCGGGGGTCAACTGGGCCACTGGGAGATCCCTTTTTTTTGTGGGTAAAAAGAATGCCATAAACCAACTATTTGGAAATTGTACGTGGATACCACCTATTTTTGGAGAATTTTCAGGGAATGGCTGAATTATGATGGGAATGGCTGTATGTTGGGATTAAATGGGATTTTTCATGTGGTGAATTTCTGGATCATGATGTCACGGTGAGGTTGATTTTTTAGTTGATTAGAAGAACAGGTGTGTCAGTATCCAGTAGAGCAGAGTTCAAAACCGGTTGAGTATTAATTCTATGATATATGATATGGGGTTATACTCTCCAATAAATTGCGGAATATCAAAACTATATTTGGTGGTTAGGAGGGAACTAGGGAGCCATGCATATCCATATTCCCGACTGAAATGGGGAGCCAGTTGGAGCTACGAATAGAGTTTCCCAACCACATGAGAGTTATAGTTATCCCATGTTATCCCATAGGATGTGTGAATGGAGATATTGTTTTATCATGTTGTATGCATATTCTCCATAAAAAAAAAAAAAAAACAAACATGGGGGAGCTATGGGAAGTTTCCCAACTACGTGATAGATGCTGGTCGGATGTAGCATTGTTGCCATAGAAGAGTTTTGTATTGATATGCAGTATATGACATATGATGATATATGAGGATATGATATATGATGATATATGATAGAAGAAGATATCAGAGCGCATGGTGCGGTAATCTGCCCTCGCTGGGATGCCAACAATGCCACCTGGAGGCTGAAGTGTTACCGGTATGGCTTGGAACGGCCGGACCCGAAGGCTATCCTTCAAGAACATGGTGACCGGCATAGCACCCGTGGAAAGAAACGCGGAGGCAAGAAAAACCGCGGGACCGGCCATAAACAACAGGAATGGAGAGAAGACCGTGAAGGAGGCGGTCAGACCACCACAGAGGGCCATGGGTCGGCTTAGCCAATGATGGAGATGGAATGACGGACATCGAAAAACTGACTACGATGAAGGCCTGCTTGAAGCAGCATCGGCTGAAGACCTATGAGCTGGTATACCGCCGACATCTGGCCACGGGATTGGTGCAGAAGGATCCGGGCCAACTCTATGACCAAATCAAAGGCAAGCATCTCCTGTTTTCCGAAACGGCAGAGGAGATGATATATGATGATATATGATGATGTATGATGATCTATGATGATCTGTGATGATGTATGATGATATATGATGATATATGATGATATATAATCATCCAGAAGTTGATAGAATATGGGAATTTCCAACAAATCTTCCCGTTTTATTGAATCAGACCCGGCAGGCCCTCACAGCTATGGGAGTGGACGTCTCTTGGGCTGCACTGTTCGATGAAGCTAGCAGCTTACCGGTAATGAAACATCGCTGGCTGGAGAATTCCCTGTAAACGTGCATTTAAGTGGGAAAATCATCGAACATCATTGAACTATATAAATGTGGGATTTTCCAGCAAGCCATGTTGAATTACCGGAGGGTATAAGAGTTTGTTTGAAAACGAGTCCCCAAGAATCCAAAGATTATCATCATTTTCCCCCAATTGATGGTTTTCTGACTTTACTTGGACAGTATACCGGTATACCCCCCATTTTCAGACACATGCAGTGTAACTGACTCACAACTATGTCATAAACCCAGTGAAATGACTGGACTATCACCCTATAGTACTTACATGTACTTACCCCAGTGAATTAACTGGGGTGAACAAACCCACTTACAATTGTTGAACCACCAAGCGAGGGGTGCGGGACTAGTGCTGCCCAAGCTTTTGCAAAGAAGGTCTTGCAAAGCAAAGGTCTTGTCATAAAGGGTCAAAACCCATTGAAAAATCCAAAAAAAGAGAAATAATACATTGGAAAAACAAAAACAATGAAAACCGTTGGAAAAACCAATAAACAACCATTGTCCGATCCCAGTTTTCAAAACACACATTTTGACCCACAACCGTATCAATGTCAGACAACAACGAGTAGGATGCCGATTACGTGGTATATAGTTATCAACTAGAATAGATTTCATTTCAGCTCTATTTTCTAGAGACCTTCGAAACCCTGATGATTGCATGTTCCATCATTTTCCCAATCTTAAATAAAACCCCTGCATTGATTGTCAAGGCTTTCCTGGCTAAACCCTTTGTTATTTGCTAGTTTCATAGGTTGCGAAGTCCAAGGTTGGCCATGTTTAGAGCCCCTTATTCAGACTGGAAGCTCCAGCAGGATAGTCATATAGTTCTGTATTTAATTACAAAACCTCACTAAACAATTCAACAAATAGACACACTTAACTAGCTTTTGGACTTAACTAGCTCCCTATGACTTCTGGTAGTTTAATTATGGGTAATGTCATTCCCATCTTTTACAGTGATTCAGTGTGATATATATATATATACCTGTATATATATAATATCATATATGTTTGATGGTTAAAGCATCTTAAATCCCCATGAATGATGAAAGGATCCCCATTCAATAGCCAACCAGGGGTTGAACACAGGCCTCCGTGACTGCCATCAGGTCTCATCCGTTGAAGCCCTCCCTGAAACCACCTCCACCACCATCGGCCGCACCTTGACCGAAGTTGGTGAAATGGGGATGCCCTCTGGTAAACTAACATAACTATATGGAAAATAACACATTTTTTTATGGGAAAATCAACTATAAATTGCAATTTTCAATAGCTATGTTAGTTCACCAGAGGGTACAATTGGTGATTAACCAACCAACGTGGTGATATCAGGGCATTTATTCCGGGATATAGTTGGGATATGTGGTTGCATTTGGTAATGTCACCATCAAACATAGTGAACGAAGAAAAATGGTGGTATATTGGGGATATTGGGGATATTAAATGGGGATACTCGTATATTGTTTAATCATTGATACTACTTCGTGTTCACAGGAATTGTAAGTGAGTTATAACCCTGGTAACAAAGAGGGTAACTAGGCTTCGTCCAGTTGTAACGAATGGAATCAATTGAAACTAGTGGTTTGATAGCTGGTAGTATATTGGGGGATAGATGGTTCAGTAATGTTCACTACATACTTTTTGATATGGCAATACATGGGAATATAGTGGGATACCGGACCAACCATTTCATGGTGATCGTTTACGGGATATTTAGATACATATTATATATTGGCCAATGATATGCCACAGGCTATGAACACATAGAGAACACGCACAACATTGAGAACAACAGATATGTTGTTCCAACTATCTATGTAATTTCAACATATTTCAACAAATAATATTGTTAACCCCATATTAATAATGGTTTAAGTTGCTTTGTGGTTTCAATGATTTTTCATTTGACTAGATTTCAATGATCTCAAGAGACCCGTCCCGTGTTTGTGCAACTGAGCCAGCCACTGATGAATCTTCAATGGGTTTTGTATGGTTTCGTGGTAACAAAGAAGGGTAAAATGACGGTAAACCACTTGAGATGGTGAGATAGGGCTCCCCTTGGGATAGGGCCTGCAGAAAGCTTCATCTTGTTGCAGTGTCAAGTTGGGAGAATACCCAAAACAGCACTGGAGATCTTAGAGGATATAACCTCTGGTAGATAAACATAGCTATGGCCGCTATGGCCTATCTGTGAGATCCCACTAAGTAGATGTTTTACATTTAGTGTTACCTATATTTTCCTATCAAAAACAACAGTAGATGGTGATTCTTAGATGTTTATTTTCCTATGAACAACGGTGATTTCCCATAACTTTTTGTGAATTTACGGGAGAATTCCATGGGTTTCTGACCACCCTATCGGGATCATCACAGAGACTGTCCCTGCCATGAAATGCTTGTTATGATCAGCGGGAGTGGAATGAACGGCCCTTACAATCCATCAAAAAGTAGTGTTTTACCCTCTGGTAAACTAACATAACTATGGCAAATCACCATTTTTAATGGGAACATCCACTATAAATGGCCATGTTCAATAGCTACGTTTAATTACCAGAGGGTAATGTTTAAGCTTCAAGAATTGGACATGTAAGCTTCCGTGCCATGTTTTCTTGTTGCTTATTACTTATTACAGTTTTACAGCTTCAGCATCACGCCACATGAGCTGCAAAAACTCCGGCAATAGGAGGCACGTAGGGGACGGACATTGGTTTTCAGAAACTGTGCAAAGATAATGTTGATGTTTTTTTCGTGAATCTTGATTTTCCAAGATTGTTCACATGTTGCTGACATCTTCCACATTGTTCCACCAGCATAGCCCGGCGCTCAGAAGACTTGTCCATCTCCAACAACGTCCGTCCTGGGAGCCTCCCTGCAGCGTTGACACTGGCCTTGGCAGTGCAGGACGAGGGTTGCCGGATGAGTTGCGGTTGCGGTTGCGTGGCACCAAAAACATGGGGATACCCGGAGAGGTTCATAGAGGTTCTTTAATGGGTTTGTCTGAGAGTATGGTATATATACCTCCAATGAACTAGCCATTTAATAGGGATAATGAGGATTAACCAATGGATTTTGGGGTACCCTATTTTCAGACAAACCCAATCTAGCTATAAAAAAGGGCCCATTGGTACTACATATGGATCTACATGGTACTAGATTCACGTCCAAACACAAGATTTTTACCAGCGACACATTGGGTTTGGAAGTAAAACTTGGCGGCTCCAAACATGAGAAAATGTGGTTTCGAGCATTAACAATATGGGATAAACTTGTGGGTCTCGATGTGTCAGAAATGGGGGAGTGTTGAAGCATCAAGCATGGGGCTTGGACCGGCTTAGAAGTCAAAATAGGAGGTTGGCATCGAACCATGAACATGTATTCCTAGATCCTCCCAGGAGTGCCAAATTTTAGCCCCTATTGTGGACCATGCCTCTCAGTCACGAGGGTTTGCAATTTGCTTCAGGGGCTGAATTTATATTTTCACCATGTCACCAGCACTTGATAAATTGCTTGCTGCTCTTCCGGTATCTACTTCCTGTGATCAGTCAGTTGCTTTTTTCACATCCCAGTGCCAGAAATTGGTCGAACCAATAAAGCACGGAATTTCACCAAACATTTGGATTTGAGGATCTGGATATCAGGATGACAGGGATGTCAGTCAACAGCGGATGCCCTCTAACTCCGATGGGGGAAATCCTCTTAACAATATGTGTATTCAAACGTTGGATTACCCTCTGGTATTCAAACCTGGCTAGCTGGGAAATCCCCGAACTGAATGGAGTTTTTAATGGGAGAATCATCTATGAACTGTGCATTGCCATGTTTGACTGCCGGAGAGAGTACTTTCCCATAAAAACGTTATATAATGTTATATATAACCAATATAACTAATATGCAATTGTCAACAAAATTCGAGACGAAAGCACGAATGTTGCTCGTCCCTTTTACTTACCTTGATCAGCTGAAGATGTGTTTTTCCTCATTGGTTGACCCACCATTCGGAGAAACTGCTAGGAAGTCGTGTTTTTGATGCAAAAGGCTCCTGGATCGCAAAACACAAGTTTCATGGTTAAGAGCAATGGGTACTAACATGTACTAGCCACTATCAGACATGCTTAAGCATTATAAACCATTAGAACCATTATTCTCCATTATTAACCATTATGAACCATGACATCTATGGTTCCCTACAGATTTACTTCCTCCAAACGACCCTTCAGCGCCCCAAGCGCTCCGCATGCTCCGCAGATCGTTGCATAGATAGAGGAGGTCCGAAATGGTGCGGGGAATGGGGGAGCTGCGATGACATTCCCAAGTGACCACTGATGATTCAGGTTGGTGATAGTAATGATAGTAATTGTGGAATCATGGTTTATTTATATGGGGAATCATTCCCAAATGGTGATATGATATTAGTGAAATGATAGTTGGTGGAAGAATGATTTGATGCTGAAGAATGGTGGCATAATTGGGATTTAGTTTGATTTTTGTTTGATTTGATGTGGATGAACCATGGTTTGTACCTTGCGGAATCATTCCCAAATAGCTTCAAGTTTCAACTATTTTCAGGTTGGTGATTTATCATAATTCAGCCAGATTTGATGGGGGTTTAGGCAAATGTTGCTGGGGAACCAACCAATGAGATGAACGCAAATTACTTCAGGGTTGCTCCAACCAGATACAGGTAATTGCAGCCGTAAGGAGGGACATGTTGCAATTTTATTTCTTCATCTAGCCATTTTCCATCCCTTTTATTTGGGGTGTTGGGGGCAATCCTGATGGGGGGGCTGTAGCCCACAAGAATAAGTGGTATAAACCTTCAAAAGTAAGGGTACAGTTCCATATAGTTCCATGTACGATCGATAGTTGATGATTAATGTATGGAAGTATTTTGAGGTTCCACTGGTTCTACTACACTGGTCGGATTCCTTAACTTGGAACATTGCTTAGTCATGCTCTCATAGGGACTGTCACTGAGATATGATCAGGAAATCATGAATATCACCGGTCGCAACCACAATAGATGACTAATGGAACTATCATGTAATAATCATTGTCAATCATAGAGAACATCCCAATTCCCCAACAATTTTCATTCTTGTTACAGATGTCTATCTCTCTGGATCCAAATACCTTCCGTAGCACTTCAACACGCGAATCATATCCGAATTACGTCTTCATAAGTTGTTTTCGAATGATCAACCCCTCTTTTTCCGCATGAACAAACTACATAACATTACATAACTATGTTTTGATGAAATTACTTTTCTTGATGACCAATTCAATGGATCCTCATTGTGTTGCATATAGACAACTCAAATATATGATACTTGACGGATCCATAAATAATTCTCGATAACGCTACAAATCCCCATTGTTTATTTTAAATCGCCATGGTATATGATTTGTTTAACATGTTTTTTGTTTATCATCCCATATCTTCCATATAGTCCATGATTTATTTTTTATCCCATAGAAGAACCATAAATTCCCATGATATCGACATGCTGTGGATGGCTGCGAAATCCTGCACCAGTTGGTACATGGTTTATCCCATTATAACCCCATTATTTTAAGTGCTTCATGGTTGCCAATAGTTACCAACTGGTGCAGGAGTTCCTCCATCCATGACATTTGATGATTTATTAAGCAACCAATCATAGACCATGGTTTTGAATTCCATGTAGATAAATCATCGTTATTAACCATAGGTTTATCATAAACTATTACAGGGGCAATTTACCAGAACGGAAAATGAACGGAACAAAATATATGAAAAATTCTAGGTTGATCTAGGTTAATGAACATTTCTGACAAGAAAAGTACCTTGTGCTTTTTTAACATAGCCATGGAGAATGGCCCACTTATAGATGGTAAACATGGTGATTTACCTATTATAAATGGTGATTTTCCATGGCTACGTTAGTCATAACCAGAGGGTAATATTCCCATTAGTTGACCTTGGTTAAAGACCTTGTTTTCGCCCTTTAGGCCGGCTGATAAAGGCCTCCAATTGTGGCCTCGACTTGAGGCGGAGTGGAAGGGATGGCTATTGTCATGAGAATATTTGTAAAATGCTAAACTATATATGGTTTGTAGTTGTGGTTAATTGTGGTTAAACATGATATAATTTTGTGGATGGTACTTGTAGTACTTATTAGTTAGTAGTTATATGACTTTTGACTACTAACTAGAAGTAAATACTTAACGACTAACCATAGCTACTAGCTATTGCTGCTAGTTCATAGTTAATAGTCATAGTCAACAGTCAGCCATAGTTAGTGTCAACTGGTCTGCTTACATAGTTAATAGTCATATTTGATGGTGGTGTAGTTGCAACTGAAGCATGTTTGGGATGTACAAATGGATACATAGACCAACACATATGGCTGTTAAGCGATACGCAGGATGGGGGATGTGTTCTCCATTTTATGGGGATATTTTATGGGATACGATGGCGAAAATTGCCTCGGAAAGCCTCGGGGGAAATCACTGGACTTTTCGCCAACAAATTCCTAACTGGGATGGTCATAGCATGTAATACCCCCCATGTTCTCGTGGTGAATACCCTCCGGTAAACTAACATAGCCATTGAAAATGGTGATTTATAGTGGATTTTCCCATTTAAAATGGTGATTTTCCATAGCTATGTTAGTTTACCAGAGGGTAAACATTCACAAAACACATGTTTTTTTTGTGTGCGTGTGTTGAAAAATCTAACTCCCGGGTAAAGCTTGGTGAAACGGCAGTTTAATGCGAATCTTTTGTCATCAAGTATTGTGATGCCCGGAAACCTCAACAAGAATATGGATTCGGATATATATATATATATTATAGGTAAGGATGAGTTTGCTACAGAAGATTTCATTTAGACACTTATAAATAGGTATTGTAGCTATGAATAGCCATAGTTTGGCGTCGCTACGCAACAGGTTTCTTTCTGCTGACACCGGCTGCTTCCAATTGGCTTCCCTGCGCCACGTGCCAGGTTATTTCTGGAACCACCCAAGACTGGGTTGGCATCCACCCTGGAAGTGACACGCAGCACGGGGAGTTTGGACGCATGGACTTGTACTCGGAGAATCGCGTACATTAACCTCATTATTTTAGCAACTAACATGCTGGTTTGAGCAACAAAAAATGGAGGTTTCATGGTTTAGCCATCAATCACGGTGATTTAACCAACCACCACCACCACCAACAACAACAACAACAACAGCAGCAGCAGCAGCAACAGCAACAGCAACAGCAACAACAACAACCACAACAACAACAACAACAACAACAACAACACCAGCAGCAGCAACAGCAGCAGCAAAAGCAACAACAACAGCAACAGCAACAACCAGGGTTGCTCCAACTCATCACTGGTAGATGATGACCACATGAGGGACAACTTAGTGATTCTTCCCCGTGGTGTTTGAGGTTTGGGGAGCAAACTAGATGAACATCGTTTTTCAGTGTTAGCTGAGGACAAAGTTGACTACTGCCACTTGCTGGTGCTATTTTCCCTGGGGATTAGATCCTAGATCCATCTGTACATCCATGTATGATGTGGCTATCCAATCCCACTCCAGTTGCGGCCCCAAGGTCTGGCCCACTGGTTCTTTTTGTTGAATTGTATATTTCCCCCCATGAATTCGAGTTCCTTACATCATTTTACATCCACCATACAACCATAGAATTCACCAAGTGAACTGTGCATCAACTTAGCTCTGCGTTCACCGCCTGTGCTGATTTTCCACCTCCAGAGACTCCATCATTTTTACTGACTTTGGTCAGTCCTTGCTGCAGGATCAATGTCCCATGTTGAACCTTACCAGTACTATCAAATGGATCTTAGAGATGTACTATGAAAAATGGATCTTAGAGATGAAATGGGACATGGATCCTCACCCGTAAATTTAGGCGATGCATCTTCTGAAGAGAGGATGCGATGCTCTGCCCATTGCCTCTACAGTAACACAATGGGTTTCCAATACTCCTGTAAACTATAAAATCTAAAAAAGTTGTACGCTCAGCAATTACAAGGGTACTGTATCAGCATCTACAACATCGTGGAAACATATTTCTATCTTTTTGAGAAGAGAAGTACAGGCTTATCTACTAGTTCCCCAAGTGAAATATGGTTAAATATGGTGTCTCATTGCAGGTGACCAAATTGGCAATCAGAATGATTTGGGATGATTTTGCAATGGTCTTTTCGCCCTAAAACTCCCTATCTCTTGAGCTTTGCACTTCACAGTGATATCATTGAAACAAGAAAGGCCCAGTAACATCCAGTAACCCATCTGACTGGAAAATCCATGTTCCAAAAAGATTTCAGATTCCAATCACATGGTGTTTGCTATTCAGTAGGAGGAAGCCAAGGAGCTGGAGGTAGCTGTAGATGGCAAAGACAGGGCATGTGACTGTGGGTTTGCCTGAAGGCAATCCAATTGGTCGGTCAAACCCAGAACAGTGCGACGTCATCAGCCCCCGGTTATTGCTGCTATCACCGCTGTGACCATCCATATCTTTTGGTCGGGGTTCAGATACAGAGGAGTCAGTCCTCCGTTCTATGAAAATCAGTAGATGGTTTCTACGAGTTTCAAACTATATAGTGTTATTAATTTCTTGTAAGTAATGGGTCAGGTTATCTAACACCCATCTATCTATCATCTGTTGTTCAGCTTGGTAGAGTTGGGGTAAGTGCCACCGGTGGGTGTGCTGCCACTGTTCTGAGCGAGCTGTTTTTTTGGCCAGCCACTTCTGGAGTCTGTTGAGCAAGAATAATGCTGGGATATGCTGGGTTGGAGGCTGTGCGTGTTGCGCAACACCCGGAGTCTAAGGACGAGAGATATTTTCCAACCGTCGATTATGCTACTGAAGACAGGCTAAATGTGGCACCCTTGAATATCCAAATTGTCGATGATATGCCCGTTACTAAGTAATTTTGACAATCGTCAAGGTTTTTTGACGAACCCGCAGCCTCTTGAGCGGTGAAATAGATAAATAGGTCAAGTACTTTGAGATCTTTGAGTCACTCAATTTCATCAATGTAGTACCCTCTGGTAAAATAACAGTTTAGCAAGGAAAATCACATTTTTTTAAGGGGAAAATAAACTATTTCAATGGCCATTTTCAATAGCAACCTGTTAGTTTACCAGAGGGTCGTCACCCAAATGTTTATTTTCCGGTGAGATCATCATATGGTTTTGGGTGTCTCCCACATGAAACCAATATGTTTAAACCAAACTATTCATCGATCGGGGCCATCTTTGAAGTCATACTGTACTTCTTGTTTGAAGAATGATGAACCTGCAACTGCGCAGGAACTTTAAATTGTCATGGGCCATTCTGGTTTGTCTGCAAATAGATTGCCCCTAGAATCCATTTTTTTACTGTATCATGGTTCATCATTGATCTTCCCTTTCAAGAATTGCAATTCCCCAATTTCAGACACCCCCCGAATTGGATATAGTTGGTGAGATACCATTCTATATCAAGAATCATTGCATATATAATTACATGATATATATCATCATATATCATCATCATATCACATGTTTTCCCATTCATATTCCATCGAATCTCCACTAAATCCTAAATCCTGTATTATTTATCTATAGTTAATTGTCACAATCAGAACCATGAACCATGCATATCCACTACCCTCCGGTGTCATCAAACGTGGCTAGCTGGAAAAACCACCATTGAGTTCGATAATTTTCTAGAAACCTCCATGGCTAGTTGGAGGATTTTCCAGCTAGCCACCTTTGATGACACCAGAGGGTAATTCATATTCATCTCCTATGTATATGCCATTGACATTCCATTTAAATCTCCCATGAGCCACAATTTGGGCCCCACCCTCTGGACGCTCCCAGGAATCCTGCCATCCCCTTGGAGAGTGTCATGGTCTTTGAACAGACCCCACAGGCGTGGAACATCCACAAATGCTGCTTCAAGCCAGAAAGATGATGATTATTGAAATATTAGGCATCAAAACATACTCAAAGTATGGAAACTGGTTATTCAGAGTTGAGTACAGTACTTGAATCTTGGGCTGCAAATGTGGCTATTTGAACCAGTTGAGAATCCAAATTTGGTGTGTAAGATTGGCCAGCTAGAAATCGAACTGCTGAGGACGGGAATCTCCTATACTGTCACCGTTGAATTGGATTTGTAGGACCATCACGAAAAAAACGTGAAGGGTGAAGGCTTGTGTTGATGGCATGCTGGATACCGCTTTCACATGTGGCTTTGTCCAAGAATTCAAGCGTATCAATGTGTATCATCATATTCATGTTCTTCCATTGTTTCAATGGCCATGCATTGGGGTATATAATATATATTTAATATATATATATATATCCCCATTTCTGGACGAATATCCAGTGGTGTTTCTCCTACGACTGGCACGAAGAACCTGTTTTTCAACGATTGAATCTATTTGAGATGTCCCCTATAGCTAAGTTGAGGCAAATAACTTGGGTAACTATGGTTTATGGGAGATATACCCTCTGGTTATTTAACATAGCCATGGAACATGGCTAATTTGGGATTATTTTCCCATTAAAACCTCCATTTATGGAGGATTTTCCACGGCTATGTTGAATAACCAGAGGGTAACTACAATAGTTAATGGATATTATAAACCAACAAACATAACCGCAGGGGGGCACCTTGTTTTGG
Organism: Symbiodinium sp. clade C Y103; assembly: GCA_003297045.1. Lineage (NCBI taxonomy): Eukaryota > Dinophyceae > Suessiales > Symbiodiniaceae > Cladocopium > Cladocopium sp. clade C. Next base: position 73,820 of record BGPT01001989.1, on the reverse strand, counting down.
GTGCTTCTTTTCCTTTGTTGCCCCTTAAAAACTTCATGGTGGACAATCCATCTGGTGTGCAGGTGTCGCCGCGTATTTCGCAACATCGCATCCCAGTATTGCGAGGCGCTTCCTATGATTCGTAGCGTCCAGAGGGCCATGGTCTAGTGACAAAGATGATGCAGTGACGGGAACATCACTGGGTAAACCGTGGTTTGGTGACTTTCTGTTTCAATTCTTGCAATTGTAGGGGATATACTAAACACATGAAGAAAACTAACACATGTTGAGACATCAATATTTTTGTAGGGTATCTAAAGTTGATCACGTACTTGATAATGTCCACTGGCTTGTTGACTGCTGGCATCAGATGGTACAAGACACACCCAACATTTGTAAAAGGAACTGACCAAGTTATGTGCGTCATCTTCGCCATAAACGGGATCCGTCATCTTGAAGAAACCCACTACTTGGTTTTTTTTAGTGTCACTGCCGGCGCTCAATGGTGGTCAGTAACCCCTATGCCTATATTATGAAACCTCCAAAAAGATCCAAACGGATAATCAGATATATAATATATAATAATATATATATATATAATTATAGAACACATCTAAACAAATATAGAAAATAGTTTGATTTTGTAACCATATTAGGAGGAACATCCTTTGCTGAACATATTCAGACGAGTAAAAACAGGCAGACAAGTGACATCGTACCCCTTCTTCGCCATGGTGCCAGAAGATGTACCAAAAATTACCCTCCTCAAAAAACTACTGTAGCAGTTCGATGTGGAAAACCCACCATTTGTAGATCATTTTCCTAGGGTTTCCCCATGAGTTTTCCATGGCTTTGTGGATGTTTACCCACTCAGAGGATCATCCCATAGATCGTAACTGGTTTGTAAACCTCGTGGTTGCAAGTCCCCGATTCGTGGGTTATCCCATCTATAAATGGGTGAACTATCTATGTGCTATAAGTTACTAAGTACCAAACATAGTTACTACCTGCGGTGAAAGTTATCACACAAAAGTGATAGTAACAGGGTATTTACTCATAATTATTAATCATAACTATAGTATTTTTCAACAACGTATTTATTAACTCCACTATATGTGATAGCTATAATATACTATAACCAAAGCAATAGGTTATAGGTTAGATTATAGTATATAGATGTATATAGTAATAACTACTCTAGTTACAACATATCATGATGTGATCCGACGTAAGGGTATCCCCTAGCCACCCATGACCCAGTTCCGTCGAGGTTTGGTGGTCGACAGCTTGAGCTTTGGCACATGCGTGAGGAGTTCGGTTCGCGGAATTTTTCAACGGGTGGTCGGTGTTGGCAGAAATTTAATGGAATATGGTTTTTTAATGGTTAATGATGGTTTATAGGTGCTTAGTAGGGAATGGGGGAATGACCTATAATAAGCATTAGTAATCATCCCATTCCCATCCATTCCCTACTAAGCACCAGTAAGATGATGGTTTATAAAATATGAGTGATTTAATATGTACTGTAATTACTGTAATGTAGTTATAGTATCTGGATAAATTATAATGACCTCACGTCGTGATGTCACTGGAATGATGATTTATTTCAGCAGCTCAGACTCGGAAATCCTAGCTCTAGCGGGCCGCACAGGATCAGAAAATTGCAGCCATCACCGCCGATCTGGAGGCCCTCTCCAAAAAGCATGACGCTCAGGCAGCCGCAGTCAAAGAAGAATTCCAGATTGCTCATCAGAGAGAGGCTGAGGAATTTGCCAAAATCCAGCATGGCATGACCACCATTCAGCAGGATCTGGACCGCAACTTGGCCCTCACGATGAAGACTCATTCCCAGGCAATGGAAAAGCAGTTCATGGAGTTGAAGTCACTGTTTCAGCAGTCTGCCAAGCGCCCAAAACCGGAAGAAGCAGATCATGACATGAACGCTTCCTGACTACCTAAAATATGCATTCAATTTGCGAAGCTTGATGACAATCCGAAGCAGTTGCCACAAGCGGTTTGCAGTTTCCCAGAGGTTGGCTTAGTTGCCCCAAGTTTCCAACACTTGGTGTCAGCCACCTCTGGTTCTCAATCCACATGGTACACTAACCCTGCTACTGGCTTAGTTGCCCCAAGTTGCCAACACTTGGTGTCCGCCAGTACGGGGAATCCCAGTGCGAAGATGGAATTTTGTTTTACCGATCTTCACCCAAGCAGCATACAGCTCCGGCCTGCAATTCACGGGGAATGGCACACACCAGGGCTTTGGTTTTTGTATACATGCTATGCTGTTTTCGCTTTCTTGTTTAGGTGGTTGATAGTTGCCATGGCTTTTATCATGCCAACCAGAAACCCCCAATCACGACAGGCCACCTTATTGCGGTGGTTGTTCAAAATATGCATTCAATTTGCACAGCTTGCTGACAATCCGAAGATGTTGCCACAGGCGTTTTGCAGTTTACCAGAGGTTGGCTTAGTTGCCCCAGGTTTCCAACACCTGGTGTCAGCCACCTCTGGTTCGCAATCCACATGGTATCCCAACCCCATCACTGGCTTAGTTGCCCCAAGTTGCCAACACTTGGTGTCTGCCAGTACGGGGACTCCTAATGCGAAGATGGAATTTTGTTTTACCGATCTTCACCCAAGCAGCATACAGCTCCGGCATGCAATTCACGAGGAATGGCACACACCAGGGCTTTGCTTTCTGTATAGATGTCATGCTGTTTTAGTTTTCCTGTTTAGGTGGATGCAAGTTGCCATAGCTTTTATTATGCCAACCAGAAACCACCAGCCACGCCAGGCCATTTCACAACGGTGGTCTTTTGCACTACGTTTATGCCCAGCCCAATCTGAGCTGCTGAATTTCCCACAAGCCCCTGCTTTGTTCAGCTGTAGAGATGCAAGCTTGTGTAATTCTCCCTGTAGGTCTGTAGACCCTCGCCAGGACAATGCCAAGTTTTCCATGGACCTCCGCACAAGAGGCACACATGTGATGATTGATCCAACTGAGGGCAGTTGTTGTTCGCCCCTGACGAAGGCCAACATGGATGTTAACTTGGGTTTTGCAGACATATGTCCTGACAATACTGAGGCACAAGGACGCCATTTTGGCCCCTCCTGTGACCGGAAAGTGACTTCGTCATCGCATAACCGCTTTAGAGCTTTGTTGTTTTTTTGTATAGCCTTTTGTTCCGTATGCGATGCCATCCCTGCCCAAGCCACCGCTCCAGGATTTGACCCATTTGAGCTCGCAACCGGCTGTATGAGAGCCCAGATCGAATTGCCTAGGCCTGCCATTTTGGCGACTGCCCACACCTTGGCAACCTGTAGTGATGGACTTGATGTCATCCGCCAGTCAGATCAACACGATCGACTGAAGGCCATGCGAATTGGGGAGGCTTCTAATCCAGGACCTTCCCAACGAACCAGAATTCGTTTGGGTATTTCAAACCCTACATCGATCATCAGCAAAGTGTCAACCTATACAGAGATATGCGAAGCTTGGCAAATTGATGCCATGTCAGCCTCAGAAACGTCGGCTACGGCCAAGGCACAACTCCAGTTCACGACTCAGATCCGCAAGATTTTTTCCCGTGTGCATTGGTCCCCACCAGTTGCTCCGCATAAGCCCAAATCAGATGGCACACCCAGCTTGCGAGGCAAGGCCTCTGGAGTAGCATTGCTGTCCCGATTGCCATCACGTGAAGCCATAGGCACTGTTCCAGAGAACTGGATTGCCACCTCCCGCATCCTTCATACGGTGCTGACGATGGGAATGCAACGAGTGCAGCTTTTGACTCTGTATGGCCTGCCTTCAACCCAACCAGGGTCTGCCGATTTCAACAACAACTTGATTGAGCAAGCTTTGTCATCCAGCCGCCAACTCAATCTCCCAACAGTGATACTTGGTGACTTCAACATTTCACCCTTTGCTTTGCCCGTTGGAGCCCAACTCCAACTTGCAGGATTCAAAGATTTGGTAAGCCTGTATTCACAACTGCATGGACGGGACATGCCACCCACATGCCGAAATGTGACAACTCCTGACAATGCGCTGATCTCAGCTGATCTCCAGCCATATCTTGCCCAGATACAGGTTTTAAACGAGCCATACTTTGATACGCATAAGGTAGTCGTAATGACCTTTGACATGCCACCAACTCATTTGCACACCATGCAACTTTCATTGCCACAAACTTTTGTCCACATGCCACTTGACCAGCAATTCCTCCCAGAGGCATATGAAGATGTTTGCCAAAGGCATGGAGTGCCTACCAGCATTGAGCAATGGGGCCTGCGCATCGAAACCGCCGTAGATCAGGCCATGAGAAAGACCCAGGCGGCCCATGACCAGGTGCCTTATGCCGCAGCCACTGGCCTGCCAAAGTTCTGCCGTGGTAGATGTCAGCCCCGCCACCCCAAGCCGTATAAACGCCACACCTTAACCAAGCAAGCCAGGCCTGGCGACTACCAGCCTTTCGCTGAGATTTACACCCATGCGACCAGCAAGAAAGTCAAACAAGTCCGCAGATTGGACTCCATCTGTCGCGGCCTGCGCAAGACCCCATTCACAGCCACCCGTGCACAGATATTGCAACAGGAATGGAACGCCGTCCTGGCCTGCCAAGCCTTCAAGGGTAACTTTCCCAAATGGTCCCAAAATAAACCAGAAATAGGACCTCTGCCACTACAACTTCCCTCCTATGATCTGGTTTTTGTCATTTACCAAATGGTCAAACATGAAACCACCATTGCCATCCGCCAGGACCAGCAAGTTTGGCACCGCAAGCTCCAATACAGACAGCATGTTGACACAGCACTGCAGGGACATAAGCGGGCTTTTGCCCAGCTTAAACAAGCGATGCAACAACCACTACATCAACTGCAGCATGAACATTCGTGCCAAGCCATTTTGGTGCCGGAACATGAACACCTGCGGATATACGCTGACAGTTGCGACCTTTTTCACATGGAACAACCGGTGCACATCGACACCACTCCCTGCAAAATAGTTGAGCAAGATCGCCATTCCTTGCTGCTCAAGCCGCCTGAACCAGCCACATGGCCTGAAGAAGCATTGGTCACACAAACACAGTATCATAGTGAAGCCTCTGGCATGTTCCACCTTCTTCAACAATACTGGCAACCTTACTGGACTGCACAGGACCCGGAGATTCCGGACCAAGATATCCAGCAACTCTTAGCCACTCTGCCCAGATACCAGATATCTCCGTGCCCACTTGATGTTGAGCTTTGGCATGATGCCATTAAAGCCCTGCGCCCAGACAGTGCCAGAGGGATTGACGGCATTTCCACCCAAGAACTCAAGCTTATGCCGTCGAAAGCCATTGAACACTTGATGCATGTTTTGGATTCCTACCGGGAGGGTTTTCCCCTTTGGCTCATGTGGACACGCACTTGTCCTATCCCCAAAAAAGCTGGAATCCTCACTGCCGCCCAGATTCGCCCCATAAGTGTTATGGCCCAGTTGTATCGGCTCTGGAGCCGAGTGCAATGCAAGCACATCATGATGCAGATCCATACCAAGCTTCCAGCCACCTTGACAGGCTTTGTACCGGGGCGAGGCCCTTATGATGCGGTCTATGAAATGCAATGGATGTTGGAACAGGCACACGATCGGGGAACCAAAAGATCGGGCATATCCATTGACCTTCTCAAGTGCTTCAACACCATCCATCGCCCGATGACCCGTTTGACCATGCAGAAGGTTGGTATCCCTGCCAGCACCCTTAACCAATACTTTGGTTCCTTGAATAAGGTAGCCAGGTCATGGCAGATCCATGGAGAAATCAGTGTGCCGGAAGGCACGTCCAGAGGCCTGCCCGAGGGGGACCCCCTTAGTGTATTAGGTATGCTAATGGTAGCCTTAACTTGGTCCAATTTGATCACTGGTCAACTTCCCTCAGCCTTGGTGAGTGCCTATGCAGATAATTGGGGCTGGACTGTAGTCACGCCGCCACACCACACCATCATAATTCAGTCCACCACCCAACTGGTTAAAGCATACACCATGCAGATCGATTGGTCTAAGAGCTGGCTCTGGCTCACCCATGCGGAGCAGCTGCCCCAAGTAAAGGCCGCCATTCGGGCACAACTGGGTGCAACATGTGTCACTAACCTTCTTCATGCCATGGACCTGGGGGGTCAGATGACGTACCACGGTCCCCCGAAATTAGGTAAGGTGCAGAACCGTTTCAACGAAGCAGCTGTCCGCTTGAAGCGTCTCCAGAGTATGCCCCACGATGTCAAGTCAAAGACGCTTATGGTAAAGGTAGGAGTTTACAGCCAAGCATTCTATGCATCCGCCATTTTGCCAGTTGGAAGGAAACATACAGATGCTATGCGCTCTCAGGTTGCTGACGCTATTCTAGGCCCTAGTGTCAGTAGGAATTCCGCCATTGCCATCCTATGCACGCCTGGCCTTGATGACCCTGAACAAGTTTTGGCATGGAATGCCTTAAGTATGGCCCATCGATTTTTGAGTCGATGCAATGCTGCCCAGCGAGACAGTTTCTTGACACTTGCCGCCTGTCATACTGGTTTGTCCCATCAGTGCAAAGGGCCTGCAGGTTGCCTCAAGTTTTACCTGAACAGACTGGGATGGACCATGGATAGAACTGGTAATATCACGGTTGATGCCTTTTGCACTTTTCCGTTTTTGTTGACCAGCCGCCAGAAATGGAAGCGACTACTGCAAACAGCCTGGGAGACAGATCTCCTGTTGCAACATACAGCCAAAAAAGGCCTGCGAGGCCTGCCATCAACAAAATAGACACCACAGCCGTGCTGCAGCAGTTCACACCCGGTGAACAGAAAGCCCTGCTCAATGAAATCTCCGCAGCCTTTCAATGTAACACTCAACAAGCCAAGTGGGACCCCCAAACTGACCCCACCTGCCAACACTGTGGTATGCTTGATACCAAGGAACATAGGATATACGACTGTACTTTCACCACTGACCTACGCCGGGACATCCAGGACACCATAGACTGGATGAAGAATGAGGGCGTTGAATGGCATGAATTGCCCGTCATTCATTCCCACCAGGATCAAGCATGGCACATGGTCTACCACCACAACCAACTGGACCCGCAGATTCCAGCACCTATGTATACTGCTTTGCATGCCATGGACATGAATGGCCACACCCTGCATTTCTACACAGATGGTTCATGTCAACACCCTGCCAACCCCAATACTAGATACTCCTCGTATTCAGTGGTATTAGATGTTTGTCACACCGATGCAGAGCGCATAGCTGCCGCCAAGCTATACGCAGATGAAGGTGTTTTGCCAAACTCTTTACACGTGTTGACAGCTGCTAGAACGCCAGGAGAGCAACGTATCCATCGTGCCGAGTTGTATGCCATCATATGGATCTGCGAACGTTTCTGCAATGTGGCCATTCACACTGACTCCGCAGTCACACTGGCGGCCATCCGGGCGGCCTCACTGGATATTGCTTTGATACACCATATGGAAGATCTTGATTTAATTTACCGATTGAAACAGGTTCTTTTTGTTGGACATCGCACTTTCCATAAGGTTCAAGCCCATGCTGAACATGAGTCCCACATCACATGGATGACGCTTTTTCACAGGTTGGGTAATAAAAAGGTTGCGAATGATGCGGCGATTACGGCCAACAAATTTCTGAATTTAGCTGCGGTGCGTGACATGGATAAGCGGCACTTTGAAGTAGCATTGCACAAAAGACTTTTTCCTCCTAATCGGGGTTGGGTTTGGATCTGGGGTTGGATTTTGTCATGGGTTGTTCTTGCCCTTTTGAGATCATTTTTGGTTTTCAACTTCAACTTCAAGTTGACATTAAATAGCCCATAGCTGTTGCGACTGTTGCTACGCCCGCCCTCCTTGCGACAAAAGCCAGACTGAGCAGCGCTGATTATTATAATGAATGTCAGCAATGAGGGCTATTTCTAAGTTCAGACTGACTGACTGAAACTTTGGTGGGGATCATTCGAAGTTATTCTCATCATGCTATCCTTATAATGACTGACACTTTGGTGGGGATCATTCGAAGTTGCACTCATCATAGTTACTATCCTCTATATTCATTATTAATGTACTAGCAATCATTTGGCGGACATATTCTATGATATAATGTGTACAAATTATCTGAGTTTACCTCCAATAGTTCCATGAGTTGTTTCCCGTTTTTCAAAGATTTTACTACTTTATGTCATGGCAGAACAGTTTGTCAACTGATTTTGCCCTGACTTGAAGGCTGCTGGGTTAAACATCAGGTGCGTTTGGAGTTCAGACTCGGCCTGGCCCTTTTGATCAGGTTCAGCTCGCAGCAGCAGTGACATTGCGGTGAGTCACTTTTGTTTTTAATGGGTTGATCCTACTGGACCACTGAGCCACCATCATAGCTCTCAGCGACCTTCAAAAATGCGACCATCATGGTGTTTGTGACCTAATAGGCTGCTTCGGGTGATTTGTTTCAGCTATGGGCGCAATTGGCGGGAAGCGCAGCATTTCCTTTTTGAGTGACGAGTTCGGGCCCAAGTATCATTCATTGATCAGCTTGTTTGAAACCTTTTTTGGAACCTCTGCGATGAGTGCGGACCATGTGTGGGAACTCATTTAAAACCTTTTGAGCTAAGTTCTGACTACAAGACTGACACCGAGAAAGTGCCAAACCCATTGTCCTGGCCCAAGGCCGGACCGGCCGGCTTACTCTTCAATTCAATTAAGGGCAGAAGACACTAAATGTTGCCAGACTTGAAAAATGACCTGTCATGTTGCAGGCGCACGCCACAAGACTTCTGAAGGAAACTGCCCGTGCCCCGAACTATGGGTTGATGATGCCAAGTTTTCCAAAGAACCACTTCGCACACTATGACCCTCCTTTCGGTCCTTGGGAGACGCCAGACTGTGGGCCTTTGAATATGAAATTAGCCTTCAGGTTGCAGCAATGACTGAGCACTCTGAGCAACCATTTTTTTGCAATGATGATGAAGCAGCACAGTTCAATTTTTGATGTCAATTTTCTAATGATTCATGGTAGAGTTGATTCGGCTACTACTAAGGTTCCAGAGGCTGTGAAGAAGCATTCCCAGCACAAAGCCAATAAGGTTGTCTTGGTTTCACAACCAACGGTGAAGAACAACTTTGGAACCATCAGTCAGCTTCCCAGTGCCAGCAAGTGAATCTGAACTTTTGGTGCAATTGTGGCTCGTTTATTAATTTCCTGCTTCGACTGCTTCAGGAGTCTTCGGATCAACAGTCCGAGCTTGTCAGGGCTACTTATCGAAGAGAGGTTCTGGAGCCTGGCGCCCAGTGGGTAGCGTTCTCTCGTTTTGCATGTCCCTTACTCATTTTTTGGGCCAAGGACTTGGCGACACAGGTGTATTTCTGGGACGCATACAAACGTGAATGCCGGCTCACACGGACCCGGCGTGGAAAGTACGTGAACCCGGGAGTGGCTGAGTTTTTAGTTGGTGGCTAGGCTGTACATTGTGCATAGTAGGTATTATTGCTGATTTGGTTTGTTTTGAAATTGACTGGTCAATTAGCAGAAATTTAGCATGACAATTAGCATCCATTATTATCGTCCTTCTTTGTGAGGCCTTCCCAGAGGTTGGACCGATCCTGTTCCTGGTGCGGTCTCCATGGCCGAATTCTGTCAACGCTTCCCAGAGCATGGGGCCGTGGGCCTCTTAGTCTGAGGGGCAAGGGGTGACTTTCCTTGGGATGTTAGTTTTGGATGCGTTCCACAGATGAGGCACACCGCCGCGCTGTTCCTGTCATTTCGCTTTTCGCTGGAGTGGGAGGGCTAGAGCTCGGCATGGGTTCGTGCAATCCTCATGTGTCAAGATGTCAAATTCAGCTCCTTATTTTCAATCTTTTGTTCATTGAGTCAGCCAGTTCTCGCTTGAATCTATGCATTTAATGAAGCCGAACAAATTGCGACAAAACCTAAGGCTGGTAAGACCGACAGTCTTTGCCGGGCCCCCTGATCTGGATCCTGTTTCATGACAGTCAGTCATCTGGAGTATTTTTTTGCGGTTGGGTTTCAATTTGATTTAAGGTGGAAAAAGACCCTTGGTGCCAGCGTGTGTTGTCCGCACGTATCCGCGACGGCTTCTTTGAGAAAGTCCCGATCGTCAGCGACATTTGCGATTTCAGACCAAGCCCAGAGCAGTCTCAGAGCAAGGGAGTGCTAGCTGGCTTCCCCTGTCAAGTTCCTAGGCATTGCATTAACCAAAATTTATGGTAGTGAAACGCCTTTAAGTCATCGCTTCTCCTCGTTGCCCCTCATGACGCGTTGCTCCCTGCCAGTCACTCAGGGTGTCTGCCGGGCCGGCAACAAAGGAGGACTTGGCGACCAGCCATCAATTTTAGCATGCGCAAGTCTGTACATTTTGCTTGTTGAGCACTGTTGCCCAGCATGACGCATAATGACATCGCATGACTCGCTGAGACAGCCAAACACTGAGTCTGCAAAGCTGGCAAGAAAGCAGGACTTGGCGACCAGCGATCAAATTTGGTATGCAAAGTCTTTGATGTCATTGACATGATGCCAGACGTGTTGGGGACTTGGTATGATTGCTGAGATTTTGGCTAGCAGGCAGGGTGTGAGATCATGGTGATTGGGCCCTTAATGTTTATTGGAGATGATACCCACCTCACTGAGGGAATTTGCTTGGCTGGAGAATGTGGCCCACCTGCTCTCTGCCGAAATGCGTGATTTGCTTCTCTACGTTTTACAGGAGGGATGAGGTTTCCTTCATTCCTCTCACTGTTCATTTGAATTCTGCGGTCAGGAGTTCTTGAGACGTGGCTTTGCCGTCCGATGGTGTGTTGTGACTGACAGAATGGCAGGGTTCCACGCTGGGGCCTCAAGTGTTACTGTGGATCATTGTCTTGAATTTCAACGGGGGCAGTTGAAGGTCAAGCGAGATCGAATTTTCATCTACGCTGGAAAGATTGGGCTTCGCACCAGTTTGTTTCAGGCCATCTCACAATATAATAGATTTGATTGGTTTTGGTGTTAATGTCTGTGAATCTTGTCATTCACTTTGATGCAGCATCATTATATCAAACCTGTCCCCATGCCAGGACGTCCGAGTGATGACTTGTGAGCAGATGATCCAGGAAGCCCACAAGTGTCACCACTTTGGCAGACTCAGGCCCCCGCTCCATGAGTGGCTTGACCGACACCAATCTGAGGGTGACCAGATGCGTCTCAAGGCCATAGGCAACATTGTGATTCCTAAATGTGCCAGGCTTGCTGCCCACATCATGGCACATGCTCACAAAAGGGCTGGTTTCCAGTGATTGTTGAGTTGGTTCAATTTTCAAGCTTCAGCAAATAGCCCGTGAGAAAAGGCCAGGCTTAGGCTATTAAGTTAGTTGCCGGTCCCTGTCCACATTTTGTGTTTCAATTTGATACTTGGAAGAGAGTGAGTGTGTGTGCGTAAGCTTTTCACATTCATTCCATAATTCGCGCCTGACATAATGTCATCATCATGACGATGATGACGAGCCCCGGAGTCGATGACTTGAAGTTTGAAGGTCATTCTGACATGTTTTGGGCTGGGTTTCAGTGGGAACCAAATGGCGGTTGCAGTTGCAGTCTGATGGTCAAGCTTGCTGTGGTGTTTGATGGGTTCACCTACTTTTTCACCCCACAGACGTTTTCCATTCAGCGCCCCTTCGCACCAAGTGTCGCTGGCCCTCGTCGCCATGCCTGGTCGTTATGTTGAGCGACCTAAGGGCCAGAATCTTCCACGCCAGTCGTGGTGGGGCGCAGTTTATGGCAATGGTGACATTTACTGTGGCAACTCAGGTTTTCCTGATGATAGCAGTTCTGAGGAATGGGAAGTTCTAGATCTACCTAAGGGCTCACCGGAGATTGTGGCTGATGAAGATCACGCTGATGATTCTAGTGTGCCTTCCTCAGGGCCATTTGATGTGTAAGATTTTGATTTTGATCTGATTGGTTGTTATCATTGCCGAGAGACTTTGACCCAAGAACAGTGAATTCTGAATCGGTTTCACTGTTTTATATTTATGTGTCAGGCAAAACTTTTCACACGGGTAGTAGTAAATATTGAACATCACGTCTCTGAAGACCTTTTGCTTAAAGCTTTTTTGGCATGACTATGGATGTCATCTTGAACCTTTTTGGCATCACTGTGGATGTCATCTTGAACCCGGAGTCAGATGTTACAGCGAAGTTTTGGTTTGAAGATTGCGCTTAGTTCTTATTTTCGAATTAGTGCTGCGCAATTACGGCCCAGGCAGCTCGACGGCCTGATGTGGCTGTGGCAGAGGCCAGGCTCTCGGTTTTTATCTACTCCGCAACTGTAACTTTAGTTCCCCTTTGACATGAACAAAACAAGTGAGAGCCAAACAACGTCAGGCCCATGACGGTCCTTTTTATTGCGTTTCTAAGATCCTTGTCGTTGGGAACATGTCATGGACATGAACGAAGGAAAGAGGTTCAATCAGATGGTTGCAAAGTGGCTCAACCGAAGTGCCTTCGGTTGAGGCACTTTGTATTTGGCAAGTAGGATGCTAGGAGCGTAGTGTTGACGCTGGTGTGCTAGGATGTCAGGGGGAGGGTTGTGGAATGATTATGGTGCATGCGAGCTAGCATCATGACTCTGCTGTTAGCGTGTCAGAAACATCGACTAGTAGGCCACATATTATCTCAATACACATCTCTCCTTTCCCAACTAGCTTTAGTCCCCTTCCCTTTGGCCTCAAGCATCCTGACGCGTGTCCTCCAAGCATCTTGACGCGCCGCCAAAATCTTAGACGACATCATGTCCCATGAGGGGGAGGGTGACTTAGACAATAGATCAAAAGAAAGTACCATCAATCAAGAGTACCAAAGAATTGACCTATAATGCGGCCAAAGTCAGGGCCTCAATCGAAGGCCTTGATTTTCAACACTGTTTTCTTTTCAATCCAAAGCCCAACTCCTTCTGCTTTCAGTGGTACTGCGCGTGGTGAGGGGTCAAACTACAACTAGATCCTGATCATTTTTTGATCAACATTCTGTTTGAAAAAACAAGATAAAACCAATTATTATGATAAAACCACTTTGTTCTGTTTTGTATCAGATAGATTTAGCGCCCCAAACCCAGAAACTCTTTGTCAGGCATCGGTGCCAATTTCAGATCCAAGCTCCAGGGTTGATGCCGCTTCAGGCCCAGAGGCTGGAATCGGACGTGGACTTTACTAATTCATGGGAAAGTTTGTTACTACAGAGTGGATGATTTTGTTTACTTCATGTTTTTGAATGCGCATTTTGAAAGATTCAATTTGCAGGATTAGAAGTGCAAGGGTTCCTTGTAGATTGCATTTCAAACAAGAATCTATAGAGATAAGAAATGCGACCCAAAGAATACCACCATAAACATTGCAGTTGGGCAAAGTAATCTCCGTGTTCCGCAAGTGCGCATTCTTGCAGCAAAGGCTTTGAAATAAACATCATGGGTTCTTTCCAGAGTTATTCAGGGAAGCACCTTACTTCCAACTTATGATTATTTCAGAACCAGTAGTCCCGGCTGCCTGTTTCGGGAAATTTATCTGAAACCTTCAAAGTTGACTCACGCATGGCAACTTCAATTGAGTGTTTAGCGATTCAATTGGAATTTTTGGCCTGACTGATTGGAAGAGCCAATTTGTTGAGGAGATGATTTAATTTTGTCTCAACCCTCACCGCTTCATCATTTTGGAGTGTTCAACGATTTGGTGAATTGAGATGTTCAACGATTTGGTGAATTGAGATGTTTGTTGACTCAGCGCAGGCCTTCAAGAGGATCACTGTGGACCCGGCGCCGACAGCCTGCACCTTCTCAGGCCCAGAATCACGAGAAATTATTGACACTGAGATCTAAAGATTTTTAGCGTCAATCGATTAAAGGAATGGTCGGCCTAGCTGGCGATTTTAGTTTCAAATTCCCTGGCCAATGCCAGGGAACCTGCGGAAGTCTATCAAGCGCGGTGCAAGCAGTCTGGAAGGCGCCAAGTCTTCAAAGTCAAGTTTGAAGTCGTGTCATTCAGTTTCTGATTCCAAGTTCTAAATGATGATAGAAAGACGCCTTAACACAACCGCCTGATTTTGCCTTTCACTGTTTCGTTCGGAAGACTTTTTTGGGTTTCTCCTTGAATGCAATTCTTTCCGGTGCCAGGGTCTCAGCACGACAATTTCAACGATGATGCTGCGGTGGCCCCCCGCTCGTTCGTAGCCCAGCTGTCATCTTTGCGTCGAGCCAAGAGCAAGATCTTTCCAAACACCGAAGCTGCCACAGAGACTTGAGTTTGTTTGGGAGTAATTAGTTGCTGCTATTATTCTGAGACTCTGTGAATAATTCTTGCCGCTGCTTCCGATTCATTTTGAAAAGGACAGTGGCGTTGAAATTCTATTTAATTCGAAGAGACAGCGCTTCCGCTCACAGATTTCTTTGACATTTGAGTGTGCTGTCAAGTTCAAGCGCAAAAAAGAGTAAAAAGAACCCTCTGGTCTGAGGTCCTGGGCCCTTGGTTTTTGCATGGCAGTTGGAGCAAGTTCTGAATGACTTGTTTCCTTTGGCTTTTCTTCCCAATTTGAGAAATCCTAAAGCGAAGGCAATTGAGAATCAGTTTGAAGATGGAAAATAAAAGAATCCTAACTCCGCAAAAAAGAAGGCAGCTCAGGCTTCCAGTTTCACAGCAGACAGACATAATAGGAATATTGATAGATTTCAAGTCGTGCAAGCCCACATCCCCAGCCCACGCGCACACAATGAGTGCCACACTCACACACTAACACCCTACAGATCTGTCATTGACTCAAGAAAAATTATAGTCCACCACACGCAAACACACAAACACACATTCACACATTGCGCAAACACACAGACAAACACACACACACACACACACACTTTTTCACACAAAGATTCCACACTCAAATAACTCACACACACATTGACGCTTGACTAAGCAGGACATTTGATTTGACTGATCAGTGCCAACATTGGGCGCATGGAGCAGCAAGATGTCGTTGTGCGCGACTCTGACAGTGAATCGTGTCTCAGCAGTGGTGTCAAGCGTCAAAGATCGAAAGATGACGTCACGGATCTTTCTGATGCCGAGCCTTTCCCAGCACCAGCTGTTGTGCCGCCTGAGTCCCCAGACCATGCAAAGGTGAGGGCTCGCATCCTTCATCTAGTGGGCAGCGTTTGCACTTGCGCCAGGCAACGCCAGAGATTCAACGCAAGCTGCCACATGCAATTCCGAGGAGATGTTGACAACCTGACCAACATGAGGATGGACATGCACAAGCTTGCGCTTTCTGACATGGATGCCAAGGCAACTTGAGTGTCACAGCTTGCACCCATTGTGCTGCTAGTCACTAGCTAGTAGGCAGTCAGTCAGTGCTGCTCATTGCTTCTGAGTACGGTTGGCTTGCATGGGTTAAAAACAGTCTGTCAGGTGGTGGACATCCTCAAGCAGGAACCCATCTCAACCCGGAAGGAGTTGAGTTTGCTTGGGAGACCCGTGTGTGCGCATAGCTTTCGACAACTACTTGGTATTGGTGCCACGAGGTTCCAAAGGTTGAGACGTTGTGCTCTGTCAGATGACCCCCTTCCAGTTGATGGTCGTTGCCGGCCTCGGGAACATGACAGCAGCAATCTTGAAGCTTCTCGGAAGAGAAGTTTGGTGGTTGATTTTTTGGAAGAAATCTATCACAGCATGTCGGAGCCGATGCCAGAGGCAGACAAGCAGTTTGGCCCTGACCAAGATCATCCTGAGTATGTTATGCCCAAGATGAGGTTCCGCAGGAATCGTGGCAAGAACCCTGGAAAGAGATCCCGTGACAAGGCTCTGAAGACAGAGAAATTGCAAGACACACCTGTCCGTTTGCTACCGCCTGGAACCGTGACAGAGTATCTAGCCATGCTCCAGGCAAAGTATCCAGCGGAGAAATTCACTTTGAAGCTTCTGTGCACGTTTCCTTGCCAGATTTTTACTCGTGGCTATCATTTGACCATAAAACAAGATTTCTGAACAAAAACAAAAAGCTGAGATAGATCAGATGGATCCCATCATAATTTCAAGGTTGTTTTGCCACCATGTGAGATCATTCGAGGTATGGGGATCCAGCTTTACCAAGATGGCAATTCGACGCGTGTCCCAACACGCTTCGTGCAGTACATGCACACGGCACAAGATGATTCTGAAACGGCTTTCCTCAGACAAACGTGCTCGTGCCATGCAGATGGTGGAGTACCAAAAACATTTGGTACGACAGTATTCAGACAGAGTTCGGTACTGGCAAGCCCGAGCTCGCTCCCGTTTGGGGATGCAACCCAGTGGCATCTCCACCCTCTGTCTTATAGTTGATGGCATGGATAAATCCAAGTACAGATATCCTCGAAGTGCAGTTTGCACTTCGAAGGAGTTTTCGTCAATGATACGACCAGCCTTAGACGTTTCAGCTGTCATATGCCATGGCCACAATGTCGTGGTAGCTTGCTCGGAGCCATATGTACCAAAAAGTTCATCCTGGACTACGGAGCTGATCGCCCATTCCCTCACCAAGGTGGCTTCACGCACTGATCTCCGTGGCTGTCAAATCCATATCCAAATGGATAATTGCGGACGAGAGAATAAGAACGATACAGTTTGTCGCCTTGCAGGAATGCTGACGGGGAGTGGCCGCTGCCACTCGTGCCTACTTTCCTTTCTGGAAAGTGGGCACTCCCATGAAGACGTTGACCAGTTTTTTTCAACATTATCAAATTTGATTGAAAGCCGCCGAGAGGTCCACACACCAGACCAGTTTGTCACTATCCTTGACACCTTCTTACAAGACCAATCTGTCAGGCCCTTTGAGGAGGAACGTTATGTTTGCAAGGTTGACTCGGTCCGTGACTGGACACTAGAAGCGAATTTGATCATCGCTCAGAACATTTTTTAATTCAAGAATAACTTCACATCTATTTTGACTTCTAGATGTTAGATCTTGGCTTTGAAATGGAACAAATCGTTGTCCAAGCTGAGGAAATCCTACTTGCACCTGGCTTGCTCTGGCAACCTTTTGGCAGGCATTGGAGGGCCGTCAGCTCCTCATGTCTTTTCCTTCGATCGCCGGGAGAATTTACCAGGCGCTGCGGATTGTTCAGTTTTGTTTTCTCCATTGCATTTGTCTTGAAAAGAATGTTCCTCTTCCGGATGGCAATGAATCTTTCTGCTTATGTTTGACTTTGATGCAATGGATACTAAGTAACTTACTTCTGGTAGTGCGTCCCTTCTTGGCAAGGATTTGAGGACAACACCAATTTGTCAACGAAGTTCTGTGGGCGCAAGCATGGCCCTCACCCGAAGGATGTCATCCTCAGGACTGATTGATATAAAGTTTGAAAAACGTGAACAAGGCCAGCCCACTTGTCAGATTCAATGTTATAAACTTAATTTCTGTCCATCCCAACCGGCAAAACGCATGCGATGTGCATTCAATGAACAGTGTGGTCAGCATAAATCTTGTGGGTCCCGCAATGTTCCAGAATTGGGCCCCACAAGGGATTTGAACACAGGACAAAACAATGGATGAGCGATGATTCCTGGCAGATGCCTTTGCTGTATTTGCCCGCGCAGTTGTGTGATGCTTTTGCATCATCGGCTGTTGTGCCTGAAGGTTTCTCAGTGCATGCCAATGCTTAGATTTTGTTCTTGCCACCTTGAAATATCACAAGGGATGTGGCTCCTTTTTGCATTGAGCTCCCCAGTTTGTGTTGAATGATGTTTTCTGTTCCCATGGGGCAGTCGTCGGTGGTCAGTTGTCGGCTAAGTTCTGTTGGATGAACGCATCGTGGAGGAGAAGTTGAAGGAAAATTGGCTCAAATACGCAGAGCTGATGCGTATCTTCGCTCAACTTTAGCGTGACACCAGCGGTTGTTTTGCTGAAGGACAAACTTTAGGGATGATAAGATTCTAACAAAACTTTACCTTGTGATCACCTCACTGTCCCGAGGTCAAGAACCTTTCCGGATGCATGAAGCTGCTTCTCATTTGGAACGTTTGGCGAAGAACGAAGTGCCACGCAGCCCATTGTTGAGTGTGAATTTTTGCGTGGTAGCACCAGGACCTGTGATGGGACCTGGCGGCCCTGGGATACTACCGCGCGGGCAATGCTTGAACCCAGTTCCTCCCGTGGCAATCAGTTTTTTGGGTGATAGGAGGGAAAATCCTACATATATATATATATATATATTATACAAATGAAGGGAATATCAGGTTCAAATATTTATATGATATGGAACCACAAATCGTATCATTTCTACTTCCCAGCACGCCCGAGCACTGTCTCTTAAGGTGGCCAATGAGGTTCGGATGAATTATGAACGCTTGAGTGGTGGGGAGCTTCTCCGCTATGTTGGCAAGAGACGTCAGTCCAGTATCTACAGAGCTGCAGCCCGCCTTTGGGGCCGTGGGATACCATGGAATCAGGCCATCAGTATAATCACTGAAGCCTTTGATGCGACCATGGGCATTTGAGGGGGTCTGGGGTGGTTCAACCAAAATGACATTCAATGTCTGCATTCAATAATCTTCATCATTACTTCCAGTGATCCCCACCGTTACTTCCAGTGATCCCCACCGGACTGTTACTTTCAGTGATCCCCACCACCATGACTTTTAGTGATCCCCACCATGACTCTCAGCGATCCCCATTACCATGATTCTCAATTGATCCCCACCATCATCGATTTCCATTATCATTCTGATTTATCCACATTAACTTTGCTTGAACCAACCCTGCTGCTGTCGCAAAATCTGGTGTCACATAGGGCAGTTTCTGCACAAAAATCATATTGTGGCACATGGGGCGGTTTCAGCTGGACACCACTGACATCCAGCTTTGATCTTATCTTTTTGGGGCCAACCCGCTAGCCAGCAGGATTTTGAAACCCATGAAGTTCAAATCGGGTGAATTTTGAAGGTTTTTCAGCTGGATATCAATGGCATCCAGCTTTAAATGGATCCTCTGGAGGGTACCATATTTCAAGCCGTATGTTGATGCTCATGCCTTTGGAATTGTGCCAGTGACTGCGCATCATCGCACAGCATTTAGTGATGTGTCCTCCAGCTTGAAAATGTGTGAATGCTGCTCAACATGTGAGTGATTTGTGCCGGATCTCATTGACATCCTGCACAAAATGGGGGTGGTTTGTATCACCCACGTCCTGCACAAACAAGGGGTGATTGGATGACAACTCAAAATTGACTTCATGAGATCTGGCAACATGAAGCGTTTTGTGCCGGATGCCACCCACATCCTGCACAAAACAAGGGTGATTGGAGGGTCAAGTCAAAAATTGATTTGATGACATCTGGCACAAACCGAGGTGTTTTGTGCAGGATGTCACCCACATCCGGCACAAAACCAGGGTGATTGGAGGGTCAACTCAAAATTGTTTTGATGACATTTGGCGCAAAAACGAAGTGTTTTGTGCAGGATGTCACCCACATCCGGTTAAATGCGGGTCGTTATGAGATGGAAGTGTTGTTGTGCCAGTAGCTGATCTAAATCCTGCGCTAAATTGGGTGCAGTATTAGATCATCATAAATCATAGTATGAAGGTTTTTCTGACTCAACAGGCTCTGCTTGAATCTTAAAATAACCTTAAAAGTGATGATGGGGTATCTTCGGTATTAAAACATGACATCATCCTGATTCCCCGTCGACCGTGTTGGTGAAATATGGTTCAAAGTTTTATGTTGCTTCAAACTTACCCAAAAGTCGGTCCGGTATGGGGATTGAGACTTCTTGAAACTTATCTTCATTTCAGAGGGGAAATGATTTTTCGGGGTGAATTATGTTTGCGCTGGATGTTGACGAAATTCGACGCAATAAAAAGTTATGTTTTGAAAACCTCAAAAAATTTTGGGTGCGGCATGGACATTTAGGGGTCTATCTTCGGTTGGAATATGTTAGAAACGCTTTGCGGGCAATGTACCCTTGAATTTTCCATTTGTGCTGGATGTTGACGAAATCTGGCGCAAAATCTTTGGANTCGATTGGAATATGTTAGAAACGCTTTGCGGGCAATGTACCCTTGAATTTTCCATTTGTGCTGGATGTTGACGAAATCTGGCGCAAAATCTTTGGACTGATTGAAAACCTCAAAAAATTTGGGTGCGGCATGGACATTTAGGGGTTTATCTTCGGTTGGAATATGTTACAAACGCTTTGCGGGCAATGTACCCTTCAATTTTCCATTTGTGCTGGATGTTGACGAAATCTGGCGCAAAATCTTTGGACTGATTGAAAACCTCAAAGAATTTGGGTGCGGCATGGCCATTTAGGGGTCTATCTTCGATTGGAATATGTTAGAAACGCTTTGCGGGCAATGTACCCTTGAATTTTCCATTTGTGCTGGATGTTGACGAAATCTGGCGCAAAATCTTTGGACTGGTGAGAACCCTCAAAAAAACTCGGGTGCAGCGTGGACATGTAAAGGACTCTTTCTTCGGTTTAATGTTAGAAACAGTTTGCGGGCAATATACCTTTGAATCTTCCATTTTTGCTGGAAGTTGAAAATGTGCTATCATAACAAAATGCCTTATGGTATGGCGTAATAGGATGGGGATGTGATACCAAAAGCCACCAAAAGTGTGATGGGGAACATTTTCTTGTTTAATGCCATGTAAATCCCTAACCCGGACCCCGATTCTTGCACCACTGTCTAGCATCACCTGTTTAGTCCATTCAATCCTTTGCCAGGTGAAAGCCCAGTGCCAATCTTCGGGTCTACTCGTCGGCTGCACTGTCATTGTGAAAAGAGCTGTGGCGTTTTATTTTGTAGCATGTACCCACTGCTAGTGCCACCATCAGACCACACGACAAGTATATAATATCCATGACACTGTGGACTATTTCAGGTCATCATAGATTGATTGCTGTTGGATCAAATTTTGACACATTTTCTTGTGTCGAGAAATTTCGCGTCTCACTTGCCTCCCATCAGGGGGGCACACATGACGAAACGGAAATCTGCCGATGGTGGGAGTGCTAGCTCCAAAACCAAGAGGGTGAAGGATGAGCCAGAGCCTGCGGACAATGATCTTGCTATTGCCAGTTGCAAGAGACTTCATGAGAAATTTACTTCCTGGCTGACGCTGTGGTTTAAATTCATCACCCCGACGTTCAGTATGAGCTGCTAATTTTTTAATCGCCGTTATGTTTTTCACGTTACAAGCTGTATGCTATGTCAGTTTCCAAGGACCGGAACTTTGGACACCCACAAATCCATCGACGCCTTCTTTGATACGGTTTTCAAGACCAAGGCAGGGGTCATGAGGTCAGTGTCAAATTATTTCCCAAATCTTTCCTTGCCACTGACTGGACTTATAAAGTCTTTGCAGGACCAAGTTTGTCAGTTTCTGTCATGGATCGACACCAACTTCCCAGAGCAGACGTGCGTGTGAGGCCCTCAGTTATAAGCGTCAAGGTTTTTGTAACAAATCCATTGCCCGCTTCTCAGGAACTATGCCAAGGAAGGTGATTTGTTCAAGAAAGGTCCTCTGTGCCTGCGACCATGGCATTTGCCGTGGGTTCCGGAGTGTGGCCTCAAGGGGGTCATAGAGCCTGCTACTAGGCTGTTTACAGTCCAAGCCATTGTGTGCAAAAAACAGAAAAGTGAGAAGCACCTTTTTTTCTGAGGATACCTTGAAGGAAGTGTGCGAATTGATCCTGATGAATGGGTTTGGGCCCCAGATATTGTTTTAAGGCCGTTTCAGACCAGATTTTTGCCAGTCATGTTTCTCCTTACTTTGCCAAGGATGGCGACAAACGCAGATATGGGTGGAGTAGAGCGGATCACAGTGTCAACTCACCGTCCTCAGTTTAATGCAGAGCCGCGCCATACCATTTCTTTGGATGACTTGTCCACCGAAAACCACACTGTCCAGAAAGGGCTGCTTCCACCACATGGAGTTTTCATAGTGAAGGGTTGGACAAGGATGGTGTGTTGCTACACCGTTCTTGCTGCTGCCCATTCAAGCCCAGAGATCCTGAAGGCACGGCTGTGCGATGTTCTCGATATTTTGCTACACACTTGCGCGGCCAATGTTCTACTGGATGGTTTTAATTTATT
Source organism: Symbiodinium sp. clade C Y103 (assembly GCA_003297045.1). Taxonomy (NCBI): domain Eukaryota; class Dinophyceae; order Suessiales; family Symbiodiniaceae; genus Cladocopium; species Cladocopium sp. clade C. The sequence continues at coordinate 51,699 of BGPT01001989.1, read as the reverse complement.
TGTTTGCTGCTCTCTTGCAGGAGCTGGAACCAATCGCCGAGTCACTTGACAAAACACATTTCAAACAGTCAGTGACAATAACTTGATTGTCACCACTTTTGTTAAGTTATCATGAGGTATTGTTTTTTCCTGGATGCAACTTCATCTCCGAGGAGCTTCGCGACCATTTTTGCGGCTGTAGTTGTGACCCCTGGCGACGAGCCTTCTGGATTGATCACCATGCATCGGAGTCACTGGATGACATCAGATCGGGGATTTTAATTTCAACCTGCAGTTGGTTCACTGTAACATATCACTGTCAGAAATTCAAACTTAGGTGTCACAATGCAGGCCACGGTGAGGCGTCGACCCAACGCATTTAACTTACTATTTCAGATGAAGCTGCTTGCCAAGATGGGATGTGATCCCAACAACGAGGCGTGGGAAGCTGAAGTTTTTTTATCACTTTTGATGTGATGACAGATTTGCTTGAACTCTTTCATTCATGGAGATTGACATGTGGAGAGGTCAGCATGTGGAACAGCGCTGCCGAACTGGCATCAGCCTACAAGTTGGGAAAGACTGAAGCTGGAGCTGCATCAAATTTGCTGAACGAGATAGAAGCACCAATCGTTCAAAGATTGACTGGCATGGTGAAGTAACCTGGTTTCAAGTAAATGTAAACTGACTGCTGAATAGCCGAGAATTACGCAGTGTTTTTTTCCCCAGTATAACTTGCAAGCGTCAAACTCCTTCCGTATGCAGGCAATGGACGATTGGCCGATTCCTGACGCATGAAGCCATCCAGTCTGGAGTGTTCAATCAGAACTACTGTGGCGCGGCGCCAAGCATGGCAGGGTGGGAGGAAGCCCTGACAAATTCGATGCCTCTTTTGAATCTTGTCCTGGACCGCATGGAATCGGACTTTGCTGGACTGAATGCGAAAATGAGAAAACCGTACAGCGCGTCTGCAGTTGAAGCTTGGGCTTCAAGTTAGATCCTGCCAGCGGCCAGTCAGACATTAAATGCCAATCTGATCTGTTAGAGTTACTCTGACTTGTAGGACCTTGTGCTACTCGTTGCAATCTGCCCCGATTCTTAGGAGACTTTGCTCCGGGCATGTGGAGCATTCAAGGCTTGTGCCGACGAGTTTGCCAAGAAATTTCCGGTTGATTTTGTCAAGTCTGAAGAGCCAGCCATCATGAAGGGGTGCCTGGGCTGAATCAGTCAAAAGGCATGGCTTGTTACAGCCCTATCAGTTTTTGCAATAAGTTTCATGTGGCGCTGCAACCTAGGTTCATGCTGAAGCATGCTGATGCCGAGCTCATCAGCATGTTGGAAGAATCTTCGCCGCCGGTGGATCTGACCCGTGTGGCTATCTTTCGGGTGGCCGCCCGCAAGTACGAGAAGCAGGCAGGGAAAAAGCCTTGAGCTTGAACATTATTCAAATCTGATTTTTGCCGTGTCTGTGGTTTGGCCAGTGGGCAGGTGGAAGAGCAGCACGAACAAGCAGCTGAAGAGTTACATGGCGTGGAAGTTTGTGCTGTTACAAACCCTGGGATTCATGTCTAGCTTACGGTCAAAGTCACGTTTAACAATCATCATCGGAGTGTGCTTTGAGGCTTGCCGCCCAGATGGCTCTGGCTGGCCAGAAGAAGGTTCAAACGCAAATCGAGAGTGATTTCGACACAATGAGGAAGTATTTGCAGCGAGCACAGGACCATGCAAATCGTCAGGTTTCTTTGCCACAAGCCGGTTTGAAGTTAATTTCGTTGACTGCCAAGAGTTGGTCTCATTCATTGCCAGTTGAGGTTTCAGTTTCTTTAAACTGTTCGATTCACACTGAGGGATCCATGGACATCAAGTACCTGTCCAAAAGGTTTGAACGAGGCAAGCAGTGGGTGGACTCTTTCTTCCAAACCCATCACCGCTACGTGGCGACTGGCTTGAGTGATTGTCACACACTTCTAGCAAAGTTCCAAAGCAGCGAAGAGGGCCAGCACAACACCAACCCGTTGCACGGCTGCAAGAGTTAGGGGCCCACTTTGATGATTGACGCAATATATGGAGCCCAGTGCCAGGCCTAATGGATTCCCATCATAACTGTTCTTTTTGTGAACAAATTGGCCGGCTTTAAAACCGCTTCAAGCCCATCCCCATTCTGTTTTGGGACACCTGCCACCTTCACCCAGTTTGAGCTTTCTGGGGGATGGTTGCGCGCCAGCTGCTGAGTCTGAAGCTGTTAGCAAATAATTGCTTGGAAGCTTAGTGCAGCCAGATGCTTCTGATAGCAGATGCCTGTCATTTGCCCCAAATATTGCGCAGAATTATTTCCTAACAGCCATTGAAAAGATTTTCTCTCAAATTGAGTGATATTGCGTGGTACGCATATTATGATGCAGGCGTCGCGTGTCATGTTGCCCTAAAATAATCATAAGAATATATGTTACAAAACAGCATCAGGGGTTGGGTCAGTCTTTGATGGGGATGAGTTTCCAGCCCATCAGGTTCACACTCATGATCATGGACATTAGTTTATGGCCGCAGCGCTGCTTGGATTGGAATCCTTTTTGAGTACAATTCAATGTCTTCAAGCATGACCATCTAGATTTTTTGGTTGGACCCGCTTCAGGTGGATTGCTTGTGGACGAATCTGCTGATGCCTCCAAGTCCGTTTCGAATGCGAACAACAATGCTGCGCTCTTTGTCTTGATGCCTCAGTACCATACTTCGACTGATTGGACCTCTATCGTTACCCACAGGCGGGCCATCGAAGACAAATTGATGGGGAGTCTTGGCATTCTTATCCTGCCTCAGGCTCGACAGCCTTGTGCCTCCCTTGTTGTTATAATCAGCTCGGAATCACCTATAGATTGAGTAATTGAACAATCAGGACATTCGACTTGAATGAAGCAACGCTTTCGTTCAAAGATTCTGGTCATGGCGGAGACAAGCGGAAACGTTGCCAACCGTGCTCCTTGAACTTTGCCAGCTGCAATTTTTGTGGGGCTGCAAGCTGTTGAGAGTTAACTAAAAAATATAGTTTAATTGTTTCGCCTGAGGCTACTTGGCGATCTCGAGCCTTCACAAAGTCAACTTTGGCTTTTCGCGCAGCACTGCTTTGCTGGGCACTGTGGGTCCTGTATCACGAGCACGTGTCATGGATCTTATCAGTGACGATCCGGAGAAGCAGCCAACAGCTCCGCAAAGGGCTCCTTGTCTCACAACACCCTTCACCTTTGAACATCCCCCAGTTTTGGAGATATCCATGATGATGATTAAATTCTCAATTTGATTGTGTTGGCAGTCTTGATTCCTCTTCTCAGGTCCAGCAAAGGGGGGTCGATGGGACCACTCAAATACTTCTCAACTTGATCGACAAGTTGGAGATTCCGGGCAACAAGGTGTACGTTGTAGATTTGACCATCAACCGGTTCTTGTGCTGCAAAGAGTTTTGTTCAACCCGTTGAATTGACCGCATCTTCAGTGACCGCATCTTCAGTGAATATTTTTCGCGTCACAATGCATCAGGTCGAACGAATGGGGACGTGCAGTTTGGTCCTTGCAGAAGAAGCATTTGGAGTCAGGCAAGCTTCAGGGTTTGGATTGGCGTTACATTGCCTTCCATGATCCACAAGATGATGAAGCACACTTGACCAGCGACGCCCACTGCAAGTATATGGAGGGTGTCATGCTGCAGGCGAGGCCTTAAATGCTTGTCACTGGATGTAACGACGCTGTCCTTTCTGCATTTTGTTTGTTGTTAGCTAGTACTGAGTTCAGGAGTGGTGGGACAAGTGCTCTGCGGCTGGAGCGGCTGTCCGGCCAAGCGAGAAGTTTGAAGAGGCAAAGCCATCTCTGAAAGTGCTCTCTGTCCATGAGACGAAGCTGCAGCTTCCTGGCTTGAAATCAAGAATTTGATGTCACCGTTAACTGACTAGTCAGCAGCCGCAGCAGCCCCAGGTTGCCACCAGCTGTCAAAAGCCAACTTGGAGTTTTGAAGGGAGAGGAAATGGAGAAGTTAGTGGCTGACTTCAATGAACAGAACAACGTCAATTTGCTTTCAGACTCTGCAGTTGCTGTGGGCCCTGCTATTCTGAAAGAATTAGGAGCTGCCCAGAATCTCCTGCAACACTCATTTTGACCTTGCTCCGAAACTTTTAATCAATTTATTGATCATGACTTGAGCTTTGAAATTTGGCAGGAGTGAAGCCCAAAGCCAGGACCCAGTGCCGGCCAACTTTCAACCCACCTGATGATGCGCCAATCAACTCATTGGCAACGCTGGATCCGAAAGAAATTTTGAACCTGGACGACTTTGAGACCAAGAAAACGCATCTCTCAAGCATTTTCCACGACATTTGTTCTATATCAGTCTCAGTTCTTGTTTGTAAAGCATAGTAGCTGAGTTTGCATGCATCATTCAAGGCAGAAGGCAAAAACCTTCGTCGTCAACAATGACAAGGTCAAGATCGCCCTTGATTCGGCTGGAGATCTGTGGCTTCTGAATTCCGGCAGCGCCGATTGCACGCTCGGCCCTTGCGAACTTTTTGGCTTCAACGTGGGAAGTTTTCAGGAGAAAAAAACAGGCAGGAAGACTTCAGTCCAGTTTAAAAAGTATTCATTGATTGCTCATAGTCAGTCACTGTGAGGTTCTCAATCGTCAAATAAATTTTTAAGCGGCTTGTGAAACAGCCTTGACAGGTGTGGCGAAGTCTACAAAGGACAAATCCATCCCCTTTCTTCTGGAGAAGGACACTGATCTACTGGTCCAGGTCTCCGGACAGTCAAAGAAGCTCTCATGCTTGGCAGAATTGGCGTGCCAAGCTGCCCAGAGCAGCGGTTTGACGGAGATGTCCCTAGAAGATCACACTGTGACGCAGGTGGTCAAGGACCGATTGATATTCACACATTGACAATTAGTGTCAGAATCATTATACGGTTTGATTTCGAGGGCATGTGTTTGTTCTGCGATCATCCCAGGATGATGATCCAGTCCCGTTCCGGTACACTGTGGCACCAAACCCTCGGGTGAGCGTCTTTGAGCCGAAGCCAGTCCCTTCCTCCTGCGACATGCTTGACATCCGCCCCACTATGTTTGGAGCTTGCTGTTTGACTTTGCCGGGTGGATTTAAAACGCTTCCTCAATCCCGAGTTGCCTCACTGGTCTGGGAAGTTCCTTGATGGCATTTTTAACCCAGGATGATGTCAGTCTGTCAGTTCGATTCACTGAGCGGTTAAAAGCTTGCACTGCATGGCCATGGATGTAAATTGACACGAGTCCGGCTCGATGTGCCCAGGTTCTCGTGGAACATACTTTGATTCGAAGCGTGAAGCCAAAGTTTTGGCTTACTTGTCGGCTGACAGTCCCGGCAAATTCTGGCGTTCTGATCTGAACTCATTTTGGCAGCAGCAGTTTTTCGGTGTAGCAGCTGGATGCAGAAAAACAATCAGTCAGGTCAACTGAATCTGTTATTTTGTTTCAGACCCGTTCAGTTCACATTCCGTGTCCAGTTGCTGGAAGCGACATCAATGGCAAGTCGCTCTGTGCCATTTTGGCGTTAAATTTCTAACGATTTCGCAGTGATTGAAAATTGTGAAACGATTTGTTCAATTTCCTTGCGGACTCTAGGGCTCATCCACCGTCATAATATTTTTGTGTGCTGCAAGGTGATTTGCCGCATCAAGCTGGGACAGAAAATTTAATACAACTAGTGAGTCGGTCCATGCCAGTGGGCAATGTTACCGATCTATCGGACGATGACGTTCCGCCTGTAGCATCTTCGGCTTCGGCCGCGAAGCCGGCGCCTCCTGATGCTGCTGAATCTGAGAAGTCTGGAAAGAAGCCAGTAGCTGCTGTAAAGTCAAGCTCGGGCCCTGCAAAGAGACGGCCTGCTGCAAAGCTAGAAGTTGGCGCCGAGGTTGATTCCAAGGCAGCAGAGTCTGGCTCTGACCCTCCAAAGAAGCGGCCTGCTTCAAAGCTAGAAGTTGGCGCCGAGGCTGACCCTCCAAAGAAGCGGCGTGCTTCAAAGCTAGAAGTTGGCTCCGAGGTTGATTCCAAGGCAGCAGAGTCTGAGGTTGGCTCTGATGCTCCAAAGAATCGGCCTGCTGCGAAGCTAGAAGTTGGCTCCAAGGCAGCGACTGACTCTGAGGCGCTTGGCTCTGATGACGCGGTTGGAGATTGGTTTGCAGCAGGATCTGAAGTCGAAGGTTCAGACGGTCAGACCCATGAGCCAGCTCCAATTTCCAAGCCCGACAAGAAAGCGAAAGCTTCAAAGCCGATTGCCGAGACGTCGCCTACTAAGAAGGCGGGCCAGAAGGCAGCTGCAGCCCCAAAGATTGCCAAAAGACCCGCTGCCAACTTGAAGCGGCCTGCGGCAAGCTGTCAGGCTACTGACAACTTGGGGACAGTGCCAGCTTCTGACTTGACCAACCTCAAGGTTGAGAAGTACATGTACCATGGTGAGCAGAAGTGGGGCATCAGGCGCCTCAACCGCCGGACCAAGGAGCGCAATGAGCTGGTGACGGCGGGGTGCCACAGTTATTGTTGCTTATTTCAACGGCTGGTGCCATTGCATTTGCTGTGAATTCAATTCTTGTAATTGTGCGACTTTCCACTGAATCCGAGCCCGACTCGTCAGATCAAAGCAGATCCTGGTGGGAAAGTTGACGCTCAGAAGTTGATGGAAATGGCGGACTTGCGCTAAGTTCTCAAGCCGTCGCAGTCACACCAGGCTTGTCATTCAATCTGTGGTGTTTTCTTTCATGATGATGGCAACTCAGGAGATCCTACGAGCCGAAGCTGAGAAAGGTAAAAGCAAAGCTGATCTGAAAGACTTGGCAGTAGATAACTCAGGGCATTGTCTTGAGTCAGGGTCAAGGGCTGCCAACCCAACAGTGGTTTTAATAATTATTGAGTAACCATTGAAATTGATGGTTCAGTCAGAGAATCAGTGGGTGAGTCTGAGGCCTCTTTGCTGCAAGAGGCATCGTCGAGCGGTGATGGGCAGGCAGCAGCGGCTGAGATGTCCCCTGCAGCAGAGGCAGAGCAGCAGGAAGAGGAAGTCCCAAAGGAAGAGGATGCAGTCGTGGCTGCTGATGGTGAGCGTGGTGAGGATGTCAATTGACATATAGCCAGCTTGTCCGTGGCAAAAAATATGTTGCAGAGCGTGATCCGATTTTCAAAGACTGAGGGGTCCGAGTGAAACTCTGAGGTCCTCATGGTATGACGGCATTTTATTCAAAGTATTTGGAGCTTGCAATCAATTTGACATTAGATTTCAAAACGGTACTAAATGGTTCTGTTAGGGGACTACAGGGATTGATGGTGGTTTCGGTTTTAGTTTTTGGGTGTGGTGTTGTCTTTCGTCCCGCGTTTCTTTTTCTTTCTTTGGGCCCCGCTTGTCCCTCTCTATCTCTGCGTGTCTCCCGGCAGGTCCCTGTCTTTAACTTTGCGTAGTTTCAGCGCCAGCAGTCTTGGCTTTCGCAGTCACGCTTTTTAGCAGTGTTGAAATAGTTTTGATAAGTAGAGCTGAGTCGATGGAAATGACTTAGACTTTCATTTCGTCAGAATTGGGTGATTCCGCCGCTCATGGAAACAGTATAATATATTAGGCTCAAGGTCTGACCTGCTGTTACTGAAAATATGAGCATTTGGCTCAAGGTCTGACATGAACACGGCTGTTCATCAATGCCATGCTTTTGGCTCTGACTCTCTGTCAAATGACAGCCTTCAAGGGGATGTCATCTTCTCACCTTCAAGGTCTTTGAGGTCAAGAGCAGCTATTGGGCTCTCTGTCAATGATGTCATTGTTTAATGATGAGCTTGAAAGCTGAAAATGATCCCAAAAGGGCAAGAACAACCCATGACAAAATCCAACCCCAGATCCAAACCCAACCCCGATTAGGAGGAAAAAGTCTTACAAGCGGCACTTGAGGAGTTTGTTTTCCTTTCATTTGCAGACAATCAAGCGACATGCGCAAACCAAGGCGGCGGAGTCTCAGCAGCCGTCTCACAGCAATGATTTTTCAGGGCCCTCGACTGAACAGATTTTTCAAGATTTTCTTCATTACGAAGTGTCTCACGCTTGGTCGATGAAGAGATATCAGATGAATGAATTCCGTTCGTGTGTTTGGGGTTTTACCATTGCAACCAAACTGGGGGAATGGGCTCGAGAGCTCAAATGGCCTACAGACGAGGGACTTCATCCACTGCAGGCGGATGGAGTCACATGGATAGAGTTAGTCCTCAGTTTCATGTATCATCAGCGCATTTTCCTGCCACTGAAAAGACCTGCGACTGGGGAAGATGAACGCCTCGTGGCCTTTTCCTCCGCTGCCTCGCTGGAGGCCTATCAGGTGAAGCTCTCAGAACTTGCCAACACATTTTCAATCTTGGTGAAACAAGTGACAGAATTGTGTGACCGGGCATTTATGCCACCAATAGAGCGAGGATTGGTTCGTAGTCTTTATCGGCTTGGCTCTTCGATATTTAGCAGTGGATACAAATGGAGGGCACAATACCCCGCCCAGGGGGAGGTGCTTCAGGCATTGAAACCATACCTGCAACAGTTCAAAGGGCCTGCTTATGAACAACTACCTGCTTTCAATTTCTTGCCAGACGCTGACAGTTATGTTCGAATCTCCCAGGAAATCCGGGGGACATGGCACCAACGTTCAAGGGCTGTTTTTCATGCCAGACGAAGGATCAAACATGGACAGTCTCAGCAGATCTTGCACTTTCATTGATCGATTTTTCTTTTTGCAGTTCTTTGCGAATATCGCAAGAGGAACAGCTATGGCCGCGTCTTCACACGCCTGTGTCAGGGCGCGCACCGCCTCGCCGTGGGGAAAAGGATAAATTATAATGACCTCACGTCGTGATGTCACTGGAATGATGATTTATTTCAGCAGCTCAGACTCGGAAATCCTAGCTCTAGCGGCCTGCAGACTGGAATCCGGGCGAAGGCTTTTTGCCCTTGGCTAAGTTGGTTTATAACTCCAATAATCGAGGTTTATGGTGATTACATCGTTACTGAATGGAGGTTAATCCCTTCCCCCTAACACTAAACCCCCTCCCCTAATAATAAACACATCAGGTAGTTTTTATGATTAGGGGGGTATTTATTATTAGGGGACCCTAATAGTAAACTTCGGACCTTAATATTAAAGACTACTTTTTCGATTTCAAAATCAATTAAGTCTCAATTAAAAACGCAATTAATACGTTGCAAAAATTGGATTTCGAAGCGGACCCTAATAGTAAACTTCGGACCTTAATATGAAAAACTACTTTTTTCGATTTCAAAATAAATTGAATCTCAATTTAAAATGCAATTAATACGTTGCAAAAATTGGATTTCGAAGCGGACCCTAATACTAAACACCCCGGGGTTGACTAGTTTTTATTATTAGGGGGTAGAACCCACAAATGGTGGCTTTGTTTCTAAATTGTTTTTAAAGGGGATCAATTAAAAGTCAAATTGGCCAACCACAAATTTTCCAAAATTGGAGATGGTCCCTAGTTTTTAATATTAGGGGGGGGGTTTAGTGTTAGGGGGAAGGGATTATGCCTTCGATGCGCCGGGAGGTCCCAGTGGCTCCACTGGCTCCAGCGGCTTGACGTTCCCAGGAAATGGCAGCTCGAGCAGCTCCCCGTGCGCATTAGCGCAGGCGGTCGGCGAACAATTGCGGCGGTGGAGAACCCTGAGTCAGACCCCGGCGTGGAGTTGCACGTCCATCGCATCTTCTTGGCAGGCCGCACTGCCGGAGGTAGCAGAGCCAACCTCATTGTTGGCCACGTATTTATGTCTGGAATATCCCCAGCTGTATATTTGTACATTGCTTTGAATTGTAAGATATCAGATATTGTAAGTATTACATATGTATTTGATTATCTATGATATATATAATTTTAGATACACATGTACTTGCATGTGTACAATATATATATATATAATTATATATATAATATAGAAATATAAATACGCATGATAAGTCTTTGAAATTACATACATTTGTATATACACATGTAGTTGGCTACTTTTTTTTTGCTCCAGCCTCTGAGTTAGAAACTCGTGCCGTGGCATGCAACTATACACTAAGCAGATGTGTCATGATGCGGCTGGTAATCCGGCATCATCGTGCCGCACTCCGTGCTGGCGCACATCGCTGCTAATTCAGCACCATAGGCATCCACAGTACTCGCCGCAGGGCCAGAAGACCGATGGAGGCTGGCAAGCCCAGAAATTCTGGTATGGAACGCCATGGCGATGGCCTTATTCAAGGCTGATGGATATTCTTTGGCCGCAGCTGTATAAAACTGTCCAGTGGCAGCGGAGCGACCGATGAGCGGAGCAGATGGTTTCTGTACCCCATCCAGTACACATGCCTCCATCGATCGTCGCATAGCCACGTTGGCACAAAGAAAAGTCGTGGGTTTAACCCCCAGGGACCCATACACTACCACTGGTGAAAAGAATAGAGATAAAACAGAGAAAAGGGGCGACGCACCAGCAACAAAACAAGAGCAGTTCGCCAAATGGAAGGTTTGAAATCCTCATATGGGGCCGAGGGGTGCTCAAGAACTACCGCACCATTGGACAAAGCTACACAGACCGCGAGCCAGAGGCCCCGGAAAAGAAGGCAATTGCCAATGTGCACTTGCTGCAGCTCACGGAAGCTCAGGCCTCCGATTCCCCATGGAGAAGACGCCAGCCGAAGGGGACGCGGTCCACGCAAACCAGGAAGTTGATGTCCCGCATGAAGGTCTCCATGGTCGCCAGGCTCAAGAGACTCAAACCTTGCGGAGCTCCATGTTTCGCATGGTGGTCCCAAAAGAAGGCAGAGAATGCGTCCTTCTCGAGCGATGCGAATGAGGAAATCCCAGAGCTTGTGGTTCAATACATTCATTGTGTCACTGATGGCCGTGTCGATGGAGAGGATAAGGATGTTCGCACCAGAATTCGCATCCAAAAAGTGCTGCATCCAAAAATGAAAATCCTCGGCTCGACGTCGGCCTGAATATAAATGCACCACAAAGAAAGGGCCAGAGCAGTCACATGGGCAAGATGGCCGCGGTGACAAGAAACGCCAGTGAAGTCGCGCTTGTTCGCCTTCATGCATGGCAAGGTAGCGAGATTCAATGGCATGTGCTCGATTATAAGGCCGTGCTCGTAGGGGCAGCGAAGGTACTGGTAGGTCAGGTTCATCAGGAGGAAGGTTGATCCAAATCTGGGTCAAACGTTTCATTTTCAAACGCATGTGCCAAGTAGGCAAATCTTCCAGAAGAGATAAGTGGGCACGCTCCAGGCATTCACGCATGTCAATCTCGAGGTCACTTGGAATGCAGTCATGGAAACGGGTTTCAATCCAATGGATGAAGAGTCGTCCCATTTTCATGTCAGGTTCCTCGAAAGAAAACAGCGCTGCGAAGATTGCGTTGTGGAAATCAATCTCAGTGAAAGAATCCTGACTGCAAAGTCCCAGAAGAGCATGGTCAAGTGCTGCAAAAGCAGAACACACCAAATCTGAGGCTGAATCAGGATGCCACCAAACGAAGTCGTTCTCGCCAGCTGCGCGTAGAGTCTGAATGCGCTGGCCCAAACTGATGCGGGTTCTCTGCACACTCGTGGGACGCAGTGGCCCGTAGTGACGTCGAATAGATGGTAATCTCTTCACATCCTTGAGGTGGTCGGGAAGGGTGATGTTGTCGGTGTGGAGCAACTGGCGCGCACCATCAAGGCGATCAAAGCAGCCATTCGGCCTGTAGCGCAAGTGCTGCAGCACTCTCCAGGTGGTCCAGAACTCTTTCAGACAGCCACCACAAACAGTGGAATGTGCAAGCTGTCGTTCAACCGACAATTCATTGTGCTTGCGGTATGCATGGGCGGCCAATTGTTGGCGAGTGCCAAAGCTCATTCCGCATTCTCCGCATTGAAATTGTTGGAGGGGAAGATCATCATGGGGTTGACCATCATGAAGATCAAGATGGGCACGTTGAAATTCACCACAAATGGCCTCATGGTAGAATTTGACATCCCAGGCGATCTTCTCTTGCAAGACATGCTTTCTGCAGGCTCGAGAAACAAGACGTTTCCAAGGCGGAAAAGCCGCCAGACTCTCAAGAGCCTTGCGCCAGGAATTCTCGTCCGTGGGGAGGTCAAAGGGCAACTCACCAAAGGTGGAGAGCCATTGTAGGTCATCGCTGACTTCATGCAACCAGCCTTGGCCATACTTGTGCTCTTCAAAAAGCAAGTGAAGATGAAATGCATGTCCATGTTGAGCAAGATGCTGAAGATAGATCAGACGATGGCGTGCCCAAAGCACCCGAAAAGTTTGAAGTTGGTGGTAATGTAAAAGGTCATCATCAGTAGATGTTTGCTCTTTCCAATAGCCATCATCAAGAATTTGGCGATAGTGGCAAATCATCTGGCTTTCAATATGAGCGAGCTGGGACTTGGAGACATCCGACCAACCAGCACAGCCATAAAGAAGTCGAGATAGAATCAAACTCGAATAAAGTTGTAGTCGACCTTGAACTGAAACATATCTGTTCAGAAAGATGGAACGTTTCATCTCTGCGAAGGCTTGACGGGCATTGGCAAGCCGATGATTGATCTCCAAGTCAATGTCGGCGTTCATTCCAAAACGTGAGCCGAGATGTTTGTATGAAGAGCCAACTCGCAGCCGCAGGATATGGGTATTCGTGCTGACAATGAGGCATGGGCTGCGCTCACAGCAGAATAACTTGGCACGTTCCTCCGGAGCGCCAGGACCTCTGAACATGAGGACAGCTTCGGTTTTGCCAGCCTCGAAATTCAACGTCATGCCGTGCTGAGTGAAAACATCATGAACGCACTCAAGCACCTTGGAGATGACGGGCACCAGCAACGAAGATCTCGTAGTGACGATGGGAATCGCAAGATCATCCACCCAGGCAACTGGAGGTGTGGAGAGCCCAAAGGCCATGTTGCCGCTGACATACTCCGGGATATGGTCAAGTTGATCTTGAAGATGACGTAGGATGCGTGCCATGAGAAGGTTGAAACCCAAATCAGCAAGTGGAGACCCAGGGCGCGTGCCCCTCATCGTTTCAGTATAGGCATCCTTTTGAGGATCCAAAAGAAACCACGTGCTCGAGTGCATGTCATGGAGCAACCTCCGAAGACCTTCTGGTATGTCATGGGGCACTTGTGCACAGGTTTGATTTAAAGCTTCCAAGAGCGCTGCATGGTCAAAGTCGTTGGGGTCCAAAATGGCTGCCATTTGCCGTTGGGTCCAAGGATTGTCGATCTTGAAGATCCATTCACGCAACATGTGGTGGAATGCTGCCTTCAGGTCAAGAAAAAGCGTCCCCGTTGAGAGACCCCGGAGACGTCCTATACGACAATGTAATCGAATCGCCTGGATGCCCACAGTGGTTTGCTGGGACGGAAGGCCACCCAACTGACCTGGTGCACGCCGTTGCTGTAGCGTTGGAAGTAGTCGCTTCCTGGACCAAGCATGAAAGATCTTCCCAAAGCTCTCCGAGAGGAGTATGCCTCTGTAGGCCGAGGGATCATAGGGTGATCCTCGCCTTTTCCACAAGGCAGTTAAATAACCGCCTTTGTAGCGAAAGGGCTCGTAGCCATTGAGGAAGCTCTTCAAAATCACGTTGTGGAGAGCCGGCGCCAGGGCTGATGCAGCTGACCGACAGATATCCGAAGGTAATTCATCCGGTCCTGGTGCTTTGTGAGGCTTCTGCTTGAGACAAAGCTCTTCGACTTCAACCAGAGTTGGAAGTTCATGTAGATCATAGAGAGCACATGATGAACGTTGCTCAAGTTCAAGGAGGTTGCGTTGTAGGCACTGTTGATGAAGCTGCATCCATGGCATGGTAGTACCTGCTTCCAGAGTCTCAAAGTGCTGGAGCAAACCATCAGCCAAGAAAGAATGGCCGTGTCGAGCACGATGTTTGGGCAGCAAGGCTTTTTCAGTCGCTTCCAAAGAGCTGTCAATCCTTCATGGGTGTAGACATATCCCGCTTCCCGAGCCAAGGCATCATAGTGTGTGGCATCTTCAGCACGGATGGCCGCAGTAAGGGCTGTTGAACATTGCCGCAATTGTTGTTGCAAGAGGGCAAAGGCATGATCGTGCAGCTTGATCCAACCAGGTAGCGCCTTGGTGAGCATGAGGAAGGGACTGGAAATCGAAGTAGGCGCACTCGCAAAATGCCATCCGCGAAACATAGCCTGAAGGAAAGTATGCAGCTGGACCTTGCGCATAGCTTTGAGCTGACGAAACATCATTTTCTTGCGATCCGTCATTGGAGACATGCGATTTCCTTCGCCATTGAGCTCGCATGGGCGCAATTGAAGACACCAAAGAAATTGTTCGCTGGGCTAGGTGGTCAGCTGAACGATGTGGGTCAACATGCCAAGCTGGGGACCATAGCTGTGCTTGAACAAAACTGCGTGTACTTTCATCTTGCATGCCCGCAACGAAGTCACCAGTGTGGAAACGTTGGCGTTGGTTAGCAAAGCGCTTGTGTTTGGGAATACGCTGTGTCCATTGTACTTGACAAAGTAGTGGAAAGTGATCACGCCGTTGAATGGTGACATCAATGTCTTCATCAACATGAGTACTAATCTGTTGCCAGGCAGTCTGACTAGAAAGAGCCACGTAGTCAATGCGAGTGGCATGCATTCCATCAGGGCTGTGGTATGTGTCATGTTCAGGTCCTGCATGATATTGTGAGAAGGTGGATGGCACAAAAAGGCGATGTTCCAAAAGCCAATCGTGAAAGTATCGCCCGGCTTGATTCTCTTGAGCAGGAGCGAGATCGCCGATGGCCGTGGAGGGCTTGTCGCCGAGATGACCGTTGGTGTCGCCCATGAAGACAATCCTCCACTCCGACCCAAAACGTCGAAGATGCTGGGAAATGGTGTCCCAAAATGCACGAGATTCATGCTCAGGACGACCAGAATGGGGTGCGCGCCCAGTGATGAATATGCACCGCAGCTCTCGAAGCTGGACTTTCACAAGGAGCATTGCCGGAGTGGAGGCCACAATTTGCAGGTTCTTCGCCTTCAGCTGAACACCATACCGAGCAAACTGTAGCTGCTTGGAAAACCACATTTGAACTCCATCGTGACCTTCAGATGATGCAGCGTGACCGATCATGTAGTAGTGGGGATTGGACTTGTCTAGCAGTCGTTGATGTCGTGCCTCTTGTAGTGCTACGACATGACAGCCAGCATCATGAAACTGCTGCTGCAGAAGGCGCTGGCGAGTGACTGCTGCTCGAGGTCCATCTGTGGTAGTAGACAAAGTCAAGATGTTGATGGAGGGTCATTTATTTTTGGATTTTTTTTTGGGACAGGTTTTGGAATGTTTTTTTGGATCTCCTACCTCTCCGCTTTTAGCTTTTCCTGCTTCTCTGCTTTTCTGCTTCTCTGCTTTTCTGCTTTTCTGCTTTTTTGCTTTTTTGCTTTTCCGCTTTTCGCTTTTCCTGCTTTTCTGCTTTTCTGCTTCTTTGCTTTTCCGCTTTTCGCTTTTTCTGCTTTTCTGCTTTTCTGCTTTTTTGCTTTTCCGCTTTTCGCTTTTCCTGCTTTTCTNCTTTTCTGCTTCTTTGCTTTTCCGCTTTTCGCTTTTTCTGCTTTTCTGCTTTTCTGCTTTTTTGCTTTTCCGCTTTTCGCTTTTCCTGCTTTTCTGCTTCTTTGCTTTTCCGCTTTTCGCTTTTCCTGCTGTTTGCTTTCCTGCTTCTCTGCTT
>BGPT01001989.1:24901-35734 GCA_003297045.1 Symbiodinium sp. clade C Y103 | reverse complement strand
GAAACTATATTTAAATAAAACCCCAAAGAAACCTTCAAAAAACCCACATGAACAAATATCATGCAAAATGAGAGGCTCAAGCGCCGACATGTAGCAAATACCATGCAAAATGGAAGGCAAACATGCCAAGATGTAGCAACAAATACCATGCAAAATGGAAGGTGAACATGTAAAAATGCAGCAAATACCATGCAAAATGACAGGTTCAAGGTCCAAACTGTTGCAAATACAATGCCGANCCATGCAAAATGGAAGGCAAACATGCCAAGATGTAGCAAATACCATGCAAAATGGAGAGTGAACATGTTAAAATGCAGCAAATACCATGCAAAATGACATGTTCAAGTCCCCTCCCCCCAATCCCCCCCTCCTGTTTTTTCGATTTACACCCAAGCCTGCACACCAGCAAACACATGACATTCCATGTAAGATGCAGTTTGCACAAAGAGAAATGAAATATAAATGAAACCCCAAAGATACCCTAAATAAAACCTACCAGGAATCCAACATGAAATCCGAAAGAAACTATATTTAAATAAAACCCCAAAGAAACCTTCANCCCCAAAGATACCCTAAATAAAACCTACCAGGAATCCAACATGAAATCCGAAAGAAACTATATTTAAATAAAACCCCAAAGAAACCTTCAAAAAAACCACATGAACGTTTGAAGTAGAAACATGTAACAACAAATATCATGCAAAATGAGAGGCTCAAGCGCCGACATGTAGCAAATACCATGCAAAATGGAAGGTGAACATGTAAAAATGCAGCAAATACCATGCAAAATGACAGGTTCAAGGTCCAAACTGTTGCAGATACAGTGCCGACATGTAGCAAATACCATGCAAAATGGAAGGAAAACATGCCAAGATGTAGCAAATACCATGCAAAATGGAGAGTGAACATGTTAAAATGCAGCAAATACCATGCAAAATGACAGGTTCAAGTTCCAAACTGNCTGTTGCAAATACAAGGCAAACGGGGCCAGAGCATAAACCCAAAAAAAATTCCAAAACCTGTCCCAAAAAAAAATCCAAAAACTATTCCACACCCTTTATGGTGGCAATGTTCATGGTCAATTGTAGATCCTGATATTCAATGTCGCCAGAAGGACTAGAACTGGGGAAAACTTCTGAGCCCAATGGAGCACTGATATTGTGGATCAACGTGTGATGGCGCAAAGTGGGTCCGTCTTGTGGTTGCCACTCAAGATGCTCAAGGAACCAACACCATTCAAGGGCTCGTAGCATTTGAGGGTCGCTGATCCAAGAAACCCAAGGCTCACAATTGGGAACAAGATTGCCCGCACGAGAAGCCAGTTTGGCCAGTTGATCCGCCAGTTCATTCCAAGGATGTCCAGAATATGCTTTGACATGGTGCCAATGAAGAAAGCCAGGGCCATGCCGTTCATGTAAAAGATGAACGAGTGCTCGCATGAAGGTCTTCCAAGGGACGAAACGTGCGGTCTTCCATAGACCTGCAGCCTGGAATCCAGTAGTAGTGGCATCAAAGTGAAAATGGAAGTGAGGTCTTTCTGAGTATTCAACTTGTTGTATCCAAGAACTGCAACGCAGAGACCAAAGGAGTGCCCAGATCATAGCTGAATGTTCTCCAAGATGAGCATGTTGTGCGTCATCCACTCGGCAACAAATGTGTCCACCATAAGCCAATCCAGATGAGTACTCACATAGAAGGACGACAGCTGCGCCGACTTGATGCCCTCGAATCTTAGATCCATCGGTGTAAAAATGGAATGCATGAGGAAGTTCATCTGGCATGTCAAGGAGTTCTTGTATCGCAGCAATGGTGGCAGGTGGAAGAGCCAAATTGTCAGGCCATTGTTGTTGCACTGGCAAAGGACAAGCATTCAGTTCATGTCGGACCCAGGATGCTTGCGAGAAATCAACCTGCACTTGAGCAGGGGGAGCAATGCAGTTTTCCAGAGAGATAGTTTGACGTTGTATCTCTTCATTGGACACCGGCCGAGGGGCGTGAGCCACCGTCCCCACTGTTAGGCGCGCGGTGTGCAAAGAGAACTGCAGAGTTGAAAAGTCTTCGCATTCCATGGGGTCATTGGATACGGTTTCCCAGTCATCGTCATTGGGTTGGGATTGATATTGCTGGCGTGCTTGTGAGAAAGTCAATCCATCTCGAAGACATCGTGCGACAAACCTGGTGTGGAGTTGTGCATCACGACAAGGTGGCAAATCAATTCTGATGTAGTCAGCATGCTCAAGGGTGACAAGGGCCAAGGACTGTAAAGGAATCCTGCGATGGTTCAGACGTACCAGACATCTGCGTCGTACCCCAGGAAGATTGCAATATGGCTCCACTCCAAGAGTTTGCAGAAGGGTAGAACGCGTAATCTGCATGGGCAGATATTTCGCAGAACGATGGGTGTTGGTGTCCGTCTGTTGGTGGCCATGGAAAACAATGTCAACCAAGAGCATCTTGAGAATGCTTCCAGGAGGTAGCTCACCTTGTTGCTGAACCAAAGCAACTTGAGTGTTGCTGGATCGAAGATCACCAGGTAGGTGTCGTAGGGGCACGATGTGCAACTGTTGGATTTGATGTCGCTCGAAATGAAGTACATATCGAATGTTGCTCTGCATGACAGCCCAATTGTGGGTAGCAATGCGTGCAGAAGTCATTGCTGCTTGAATGCAGAAGATGTGGAAAAAGTGCGAAGGGTCATCACTGTCATATGTGGTGGCTGTAGGGCTGGATTCATCTGAGACTTCAGCTTGGTCATGATGTTCCTGTGGAGCATCATCATCAGATGGTACTGCAATTTGAGGATCATCAAGAAGAGGCCGATGTGGTACTGGTGCTCCTTGATGAGCCAGCAGTGAATGCTCATCAGCAGGATCTAACTGTCTTCTGGGTGATCTGCTTCGTGGTGGCAGGTCATCAAGGGAGCCTTCAGAGGACTCGTCCGCTTCCCAGAGAGCATCATGTAGAGCATGGTCTGGATGTGCTTCTTCTACAGGTGGCTCAATGCGCACACGGATTGAAGCTCCATCTTGAACAGGCATTGGGGCTGAAGGAGGATCCAGGATAGGTTGCCAACCATGATGGGTCGATGTTGTTCTGAAAAAGGTATTTCGGCCAAGACAATCGTGTCAGGTCGAGTCACTGGTGTATGGGAGAACCTTGCAATATGCTGGAGTACAGGTCTTTGCGAGGATTCATATTGCGCTGTTGCGACCAGTGCTCGTTCAAAAGGACGTGGTGATTGCACGATGATCAACTGTGCAACATGGGGATCATCAGGAGATACTGGTGGACCAGGTCGTACTACATAGTAGTGAGTTGCAAGTCGTGGTTGAATTAGATCTCGCCACACTTGTCGAATCAATGCTGTCCATGTAGTAAAATCAGCAGGAAGTCGAACCAAACGAGGACGTCGACATACTGGTAGATCAGTGCCATGCAAATACCAGGTGAGGATTTGAATAAATTGGTTGCCTTCCAGATCAATTTCACCAAATTCCTGATAAACCATGATGAGATCTTGAATATGCTCAGGTTGATCAAGTAGTGGATTTTGTTCTTGAGCTGCAGGAGTGATACGCTCATAGCGTGGCCGAAAACCTGTTGTTGGTGTAGTTCGTGAACCGTCAACAAAGTGATGCTGCCGAGGTCGAAGACTCCACGGTTTTGCATGCCATTGTTGTAGTTGTTGATGGGTTGCGCGGCACATTTTGCTAGACCCGACCTCATCCTCATCGAGGAGAATCTCCAATGATCCGGAGAAATTCACAGCTCTAGCTGCCTGAGGCTTACGAGCCTTCGGCGCCAAAGAGCTGGAGATCAAGGGCGTAGCTGTGCCACATTGAATCGAGAGGATCAATGCATTGTGAATTGCCATAAATGGTTGAATGCATCTTGCTTTCAATACCATGGAAGTCACAGGATATTCTGGTTTTAGATCAAGAAGCATTTGAGCAGGATTCGGACCATCAGGGCATGCTGCACGAAGAAAAGAGGAATGTTCGTAGGCCTCAACCCCAATGTCTGCGTACTCAAAGTCAAAGGAAGGCACACGGTGTCCCATCACGGACGGACCAGGGCATCCGCTACCTGAAGTCACATAGCACCAGATCCAGACTTTGATCCATGTGGTGGGTCGATGGATCGCTGGCGTTTGCTGCTGGGTGCCATAGCTTCGTCGTCCTCCTCCTCTGACTTGATCTCGATGGCTTCTCCTCGTCCAGATGCTTTCAGGCACTTCTGGAGCAGGTCCCCTACTTGGGAGCGCAGCGTGATCTCTTCCGAGTCCAACTCCGCAGTGTCCACATTGTGATCTTCTGCAAGAGGAATCTCTGGTATGGAAGCATGTGCTGCATGTTGATTGAGTCGCTGAACATCTCGTCGAAGAATGGTGATGCGTTTCTGCGTATCGTTGATCCTGGAGGCATACTCTTCCTGTTGCGCATCGAAAGCATTCATTTGCTTCTCGAGGGATTCCATGACCAACTTGAGATGTTTCAACCAAGAGTTGCGGTGCTTGGTCTTGGCCTCGTTCAGCTTCTGGAGCAAAGAGCGTGAGTCCCCCAGAGATGTAGTCGACTTGAGCATGTCGGCATTGATCTGCTGAGTTGTTCTGACTTCTGCTTTCTCCAAAGCCTTCCGGGCATAGTCGGGCATTTCCTTGGGATCTGGATAAGCCTCTCGTAGCGCATGAGCAAGCTCCGCATTGTTGTCCTGAGCAGCTGCAATGGCTGCTGATTCCTTTGCATCTTTTGGGAGCGTTTTGTCCGGCTTCCATGGAGGTGGAAGAGCTGGAGTCGAATATGTAGGAACTGTTGACTCTCTGCTCTTGATTCGATTCTGTTGTCTCCTTCTCCTTGGTCTTTGCTTGCCCTTGTTGGAACCACTGCGGCTGGATCTTGGAGCACCACCCTCCTCCCAGTTCTGATCCCAATCTTCTTGATCTTGTTGGTGATGAACTTGTCGGGGATTGCGTGACCGTGGCCTCCGCTTCTGTGGCACATAGGTGTTGTCCTGAACACGATTCCAATGTCCTCCGCACCAAGGGCAATGAATGTGGTTCCAACTCGCAATCTTGTAGCATCTCCTGCATCTCCAAGAATCGTCTACTTCCTCCATGTCTTCTGCAAGAAGGCGTACAATCAATCGTCGAAGATGTGCAAGGTGATGTGGATCTGCTGAGTGATGAGTACTTAAACTCCTCAAAAAGTTTCGAAGGCGATGTTGGGAAAGCACAACTCTGCCAGTACGATGGAGCCAAAGATGGTGCCGGACCACAGCCCGCTTCCTTCTCTGACGCCTTCTCCACGCAGGATGCGTGATGACAACAAAAGTGGATCCCCCAAGATGACAAAAATCAGCACTCCAAAACTCATATACTGCCCACCGGTGAGATGGCACCGCAGACCCAGAAGGGCAAATATCGAATGGCGAGTCCACCAGGGCGACACCAGTTCAGTGGCTCGATGTCAATGGCCAGAACGTTGCCCTAGACAGTGTTCGAGGTAGTCAAACTGTCTGAGCAACGGTGGTCAGGACCTGCCCAGGGTCCTGAGAGCACAAGGCTACGCAGCAGCCCGCAGACTCTATGGCCAGAGAGTCCGCTAGGGTCGTTCGGCGCGGCTGAGCGAGGGCCACTTAAGCCGATACCCTAGTTGGCTACTATATATATATATATATATATATATACATAAATATATTTATATATAATATATACAGGTGATGTGTTTTATTACAACTGTATATATAGTTAACGTATTTTCACACATGTACTAGATAGTCACTGATAGATAATTTCAGTTACATGACTATAGGTATGTAATATTAATATTTACCCTCTGGCAAATTAACAGTTCGACCCATTTCAAATCACCATTTTTGTAAATGGTTTCACTCATCTTCCAACCCCTATTTGCCAGGGTCGAACTGTTAATTTACCAGAGAGTATACCAGAAATCTCCACCGTCGCTTTCCTTTCAAGCCAGGACTGCGGGTGCCCCGTTGAGGCGAACAAAGGTGCTGAGTCTCTTCCCGCGTTTCTTCGTAAAGCCTGGGACCTGAGGAATATTTCGAAGCCTGGTGAACCCGGGAACTAAAAAGCATCAATAACAAAGGGGAACAAATTGGGAACTAGTGAGAAAATGTGAGAACTAAACAGAAAATCATAGGAAATAAGAGGATCATTTTCTAAGAAATCATCGGTTCAGAATGGGAAAAGAATGCGTAAATCATGGGAGATGATCCAAGTCCAAACACAATGGGAATACAATAGTTAGTAAGCATATTGGTTAGTTTCCAACAAACATGATCTACTCGGTGGTGAAAACCCTAGAAAATCTGGTTGCGAATTAGTTGACCCCAGTTAATTCAATAGGGAAAGTAGGGTTGATTGACCAGCTGGAAGGTGCCAATGTTGTAATTCTAGGTGTGATTAACGCAGTTATAAATTGGGATAACCCACCACTCGTTGACCTACTAATGAATTGTTTGTAAGTTGCCAAGTTGCATATCGTTGTTGAAGTGATCGTCTCAGATTGTTGTTGTTGTCTATCTATACTTGATTAATTTTGATTCATCTTGATGCAAAGGATCGAATTAAATGCACTTTTGCTGTGAGACCATTTTTGTTGTGAAACAGCGCACCATTTTTTTCCCTGTTTAAATTCTAAAAGAGGCTAAAAACCATCTAAAACCTCTTGCTTGGTTAATATTCTAAGATCTTGTGGAGGAAATCCACCTTTTGACGGTTTCATCAACTTGGGTGGGCATCCCAGTAAACATTGGTTTGATAACCATGGTTGATTAACCCAGTGTGTATCGAATTGATAGAGCTATAGACTGCTCATTAAACACTTAGTGGGATGCACAGAATCAGATATCCATGGCTACTTTTCTATGTTTTTTTTTCGGTGATCCATTTTTTTTCAAATTTTTGCCGCAAGAAGTTCTGTCCCGAAAATCCTTGCGCTAAACACCTCCCCATCTTTGAAACAGCCTTCAGGTCTGAGTTGGAGGATGCCATCGAGTTGGCTTTTGAAGGCTCCGAGGCGGGAAGAGAAGGGATGCCTCCCGTTGTGAAATGGGAACCAAACCATGGAAAGAAACGATGGAAACATGGCCATACATGATGATTTAGATTATTTTAGATTATTTTAGATGATTCTAGATTGATTGATCCAGTAAAAATGGTGAGTCTCTGTATATAAGTAGGTTCATCTTACCCCATCGAACGAGTTCGATATCTCCGGAGATATCCACCATACGTGCTTGTTATGTTTGTTATAAAGCAACCTCCCTATCAGAGGTACCTTATACTCTCTGAGTACCAGGGGTAAAGCGAGGAATGTTGAGTGTGTTGAGAATGAAGGACTTTAATAATGAAATCTATTTTCAATAATGGTGGTATATAACCAACATTAATGGATTACGAATGGAGAATTGGAATACCCTCCGGGAATCAAAGTGGCTGAAAAATCCACCAATTAGTTTGATGGTTTTCCCAGCTAGAAGCTAGAAACCTCCATTTCCCAGCTAATCATGATTAATGACAGCAGGATATGTTCATTTTTTAAGCGGGTAAGTTTGGTGATGGGAGACCGTCCTCAGCTGGCTTGGAAAAGTATTGATAGGGTTTTAGCCGTGAACAGGTCGAACATTGGTCATATGCTTTATATGACGATTTTGTTTAGCTGACTATGGCACATGTTAGCTACGATATTCATGATCAACCGGTTTTACAGTGACCAATATGAATACGTGGAAGACCACTCATGTCATTTCATCACTTTGAGCCATATGGAGGTTTCCTTAAATAGGGGGTACCCCACAAATCATCCATTTGTAGATGTTTCCATTATAAACCATCCAGCTATTGGGGATCCCCCAAAGAAACTCCCATTTTTTGAGCCCTGCCAGATTCATCAGGGTCAGTTCTACTAAGCTCATTGGCCGATGGCCGACCTCCATGGTGTGATCATTTGATGTTTATCATCCCACTGAGAGTCATGTGGAGGTTTCCTAAAATAGGGGTACCCCCAAATCATCCATTATAATAGGATTTTCCATTATAAACCATCCATTTTTGGGTACCCCCATTTTAGGAAACCCCCATGTCAGGTTTGTGAAATTGAGTATGATTTTATCGAAATTCAAAGATGATGTAACCCATGAAGGCCACTTCTCAACAGTTGATTTTTGTAATCCCTACTTTTTCATGATACAACTCAGTATATGAAACTGTATATTCCATTGAATAGTTCTCAATTGATAGGATACAATGGGATGAACATTCAACCCAGATCTTAAATCCTCATTGTATCCAAAAAATACATCCCAGCAACTCTCCCCACCAAGTCCCAAACATTACATCCCAATGATGTTCTTGGTGGGATAACTAAAAACCCGACATGGTAAATTCACAGAAAACGACCCTGGCAGTTGTTCGGATTGGAAGATGAGCTTGCTCTAAAAAAAAATAGCTATTCTCAGGGTCTATGTTAATTTACCAGACACTACTCTCTGGTAAACTAACATAACTATGGAAAATCACCATTTTTGGGAACTTCCACCACAAATGGCAATTTTCAATAGCTACTGTATGTGAATTTACCAGACATTAGACATGTTGTCTCGCTGACATGTCGACCATCGACCCGGCAGATTCAGGTCTCCGTCCACATGGAGCCTGGTGATTTGGTGCCAGTGCATCCTCCCAATGATCGCGAGAGGCGAACGGGACGTGGCCCGCGACAGTCCGTTGGGCTAGAAGTTGAAACGTGGAAGAAAAGTGACTACAGTTACAGTTAAAGCCCCTTTGCCAGTTATTTTCAAATGGGGTTATGAATCCGCAAATGGGGGCGACTTACTGACTCATGGCTGGTAAAGGGCCATAACTGTACCAACCATATATACTCGAGATACTTCAGCATTGACAAGAATCTCTGGGGCTATTAGAAAGGGGGTTCAATTGCCGTACCTGGTTGATTATCACATAGGATAAGGATGCCTATCAACCAACAAGTTGTCCATGGGATGACAGAGGGCGTTCTTCACACTGCTGACGTAGAAAGAACCCTCAGAACTGATGAAACTGTGGATTTTCCAGGGATTTTCTGAAGATTCTGCGGATTTGACCAGCGGGATATAAGGATCGAGCCAACAATCCGGGTGAACAATGATTTGTTTGGATAAACTATGGCTTCCTTGCCAAGTATATCAATATAGATCAACCAAATTCAATAAATCATCATACAAGGTCCCTCTGGGAGATTGACACCGTGGTGGAACGCTTCCTCGGTGTTTTTTTTTTTTTTTACGAGGAATGACGAGGACGTCCTGGATCTATTGGGAGAAAAAACCGCCTGCAACGAGCAGGGTGAGATCTCAGAGGTCGTAGCCATGTCCTAGAACTATAGAATTTTCATGAATTTCCATCAGAACTATAGTTCTATTGATATCCAAAACACATATCCAACTATAGAACTATAGAATTTAACTAAATTTGGATGCTTTTTCAAACAGAAACAACTTATCCAAAACAGCAGAAACAAGGATATGTTTTTTGTTTTTCTTGATATCCAAACTAATGTGGGCAACCCAAGGCCATAAACATATAAACCTACGACACTGGGGGTGGTTGAAATCCAACCCATCAAAATGGTGTTGACTTGGGGATGGTTTATGGCATTGGGTTTAGTGCATCACCATTAATTTACTGTGAAATAAAATGTAATATTGTACTATATATCATTATATATCTATACACTATTACAATTTATTAGATGATTATCATTATCATTA
Organism: Symbiodinium sp. clade C Y103; assembly: GCA_003297045.1. Taxonomy (NCBI): domain Eukaryota; class Dinophyceae; order Suessiales; family Symbiodiniaceae; genus Cladocopium; species Cladocopium sp. clade C. The sequence goes on along the minus strand of BGPT01001989.1, from coordinate 25,939 downwards.
TCCCTTGACAATCATAAACGATTGATTACCATTATTAATGATTATCATTATCCATTTGACAATGCTATGATCATCCATCTATATACTATTACAATTACAAAACATCTCCTGCAAAAAAAAAACGCATCCTTCGCATCGCGGGGTGAGGCTCTTCTTTCGCAGCCAAGGGGTGACCTCCCAAGCGTTTGCCTTCAAAGGAGCCCGGGGAACACACGGTGATCGATCTAATGGGTGTAGCACAGAACAGCTGGTGAACCAAACGGTTTGGGCCCCCAAGTTATGTCTACTGATTTATAAACTAACCAAAACTAACTGTGGTTGCTTAAGTATCATAGTTGCAATAGTTATGGAGTTGTTTAAACCCAACTTATGATGATAACAAACGGTTTCGATATGTCAATATACTTGTTATGGTTATTATTGTTATAGTCCATATACCACTTGTGATATTCCACATACATAGCGGGGTTATAAAATGGTTGTCACATCAAACCAACAGTAATGGGATCGAATTGGGATCTCATTTTTTTCCAGGGTTTTATTGGATGCATAAATGTACATTTATGTATACATATATATATATACAAATTTTTATACATATGTATTTATACGTGTATATATATATATATTTATAATCTGGGAAGTGGTTAGTGTTTGCAGGGTTAGGTTACCTAGATACAAATGGGAGAACCCACAAACGAATAACTCTATCTTAATCATGAATTATGATTACGAGGGTTGACCTGATACTAAGAGCGATGATCCTGCAAACAACCACTTGGGGGTCCCACAAGTTGCCGAACAGTTTTTCCATGATGCTTGATGATTATTTTGAGTTCGGGGGCCGCTACCTTTGCCTCTGGAATGATCATCATTCCCCAAACAGTTTACTGTTGGGGTTCCCAATTCTCTCTTAAGAGGTGTCCGCCTTTGTCCAGGTGGTGGTGTCCGGCTCTCCGGATGTGTCCGCATTCATTTGTCTCCCAATCTCCCTTCATTTGTCTCCCTTTGGCTGGTGGTGTCCGGCTCTCCGGATGT
>BGPT01001989.1:3941-23991 GCA_003297045.1 Symbiodinium sp. clade C Y103 | reverse complement strand
GTCCGGCTCTCCGGATGTCTGTCTTCACTTGTCTCCCTTCATTTGTGTCCCAGTCTGGCTGGTGGTGTCCGGCTCTCCGGATATCTGTCTTCACTTGTCTCCCTTCATTTGTCTCCCAGTCTGGCTGGTGGTGTCCGGCTCTCCGGNTCTCCTGGTCTTGCTGGTGGTGTCCGGCTCTCCGGATATCTGTCTTCACTTGTCTCCCTTCATTTGTCTCCCAGTCTGGCTGGTGGTGTCCGGCTCTCCGGAAGTCTGTCTTCACTTGTCTCCCTTCATTTCTCCCAGTCTGGCTGGTGGTGTCCGGCTCTCCGGGTGTCTGTCTTCACTTGTCTCCCTTCGTTTGCCTCCCAGTCTGCCTGGTGGTGTCCGGCTCTCCGGATGTCTGTCCTCACTTGTCTCCCTTCATTTGTCTCCCAGTCTGGCTGGTGGTGTCCGGCTCTCCGGGTGTCTGTCTTCACTTGTCTCCCTTCATTTCTCCCAGTCTGGCTGGTGGTGTCCGGCTCTCCGGATGTCTGTCTTCACTTGTCTCCCTTCATCTGTCTCCCAGTCTGGCTGGTGGCGTCCGGGGATGTCTGTTTTCACTTGTCTTCATTTGTCTCCTGGTCTTGCTGGTGGTGTCCGGCTCTCCGGATATCTGTCTTCACTTGTCTCCCTTCATTTGTCTCCCAGTCTGGTTGGCGGTGTCCGGCTCTCCGGATGTCTGTCTTCACTTCTCTCCCTTCATTGGTCTTCCAGTCTGGCTGGTGGCGCCCGGCTTTCCGGATGTCTGTCTTCACTTCTCTCCCTTCATTTGTCTCTCAGTCTGGCTGGTGGTGTCCGGCTCTCCGGATGTCTGTCTTCACTTGTCTCCCTTCATTTGTCTCCCAGTCTGGCTGGTGGTGTCCGGCTCTCCGGATGTCTGTCTTCACTTGTCTCCCTTCATTTGTCTCCCAGTCTGGCTGGTGGTGTCCGGCTCTCCGGATGTCTGTCTTCACTTGTCTCTTTTCACGTGTCCGTGTCTGGCTGGTGGTGTCCGGCTCTCCGGATGTCTGTTTTCATTTGTCTTGCTTCATTTGTCTCCCAGTCTGGCTGGTGGTGTCCGGCTCTCCGGATGTCTGTCTTCACTTGTCTCCTTTCACGTGNTGTCTGTTTTCATTTGTCTTGCTTCATTTGTCTCCCAGTCTGGCTGGTGGTGTCCGGCTCTCCGGATGTCTGTCTTCACTTGTCTCCTTTCACGTGTCTTCCAGTCCGGATAGCGGTGTCCGGCTCTCCGGATCTCTTTCCTCACTTGTCTCCTTTCATTTGTTTCCCGGTCTGGTTGGTGGTGTCCGGCTCTCCGGATGTCTGTCTTCACTTGTCTCCCTTCATTTGTCTCCCTGTCTGGCTGGTGGTGTCCGGCTCTCCGGATGTCTGTCTTCACTTGTCTCCCTTCATTTGTCTCCCTGTCTGGCTGGTGGTGTCCGGCTCTCCGGATGTCTGTCTTCACTTGTCTCCCTTCATTTTTCTCCCAATTTGGCTGGCGGGGCCCAGTCTTCCAGATGTCTGTCTTTACTTGTCTTTTTTCATGTGTCTCCCAGTCTGGGTGGTTGTGTCCATTTGTTCAAACCATATTTGTGCAGTGCGCACGGATTGGTTCACCTGCTACTTACTGCCGCTTTCTCTTTCTCACTTGATCGACGCCTTAGTTAAGACAGGAGGGGTGGGACGGGGCGGGGTTGGGTGGGTTGTGGTTGTCGGGTGGGGTGAATGCAATAACCTTGCTCCCTAGGTGGGGTGGGGGCTGCTCACTCCCAGCTCGACGCCTTTGTTAAGATGGGGGGTTGGGGCGGGGNGTCGGGTGGGGTGAATGCAATAACCTTGCTCCCTAGGTGGGGTGGGGGCTGCTCACTCCCAGCTCGACGCCTTTGTTAAGATGGGGGGTTGGGGCGGGGTGGGGTAGATGTAGTAATGTTCCTTACACGCTGCGCACGGATTGCAGGATCACCTGCTGCACTGCCACTTAGTCTTGCCCACTGGATCCACGCTTTTGTTAAGATTGGAGGGGTAGGGTGGGGTGGGATGGATATGGGGATGGCTTTACACACCGCGCACGCATGGGAGGTTCACCTGCTACTTCCTTTACTTGCTCTTGCATTTTCATCGTTGCTTTTTACACGCAGAGGCGCTTGCACACACACACACANCCGCGCACGCATGGGAGGTTCACCTGCTACTTCCTTTACTTGCTCTTGCATTTTCATCGTTGCTTTTTACACGCAGAGGCGCTTGCACACACACACACAATTTCGTATACAGAAATTTAACAAACAGGAGCTTTGACAGACAGACGTTTACGTTTTCATTTTCTTACACAGGATGACAGGAAGGCTTTTACACAGGAGCCTTTCGCGAGGTTTTTGCACAGAGATTTTTTTCACAGAGCGGCTGTTACGCACAGAAGTCTTTACAAACAACATTTGTTACACTGACAAGCTTTTATAGCGCGACACCGCTGAGACGAACCGTGACAGGCAGCGTTGTTGTTCATTGTTGTTGTTGTTGTTGTTGTTGTTGTTGTTGTTGTTGTTGTTGTGGTGGTCGTTGTCGTCGTAGTGGTCGTCGTCGGAGTCGTTGTTGTTGTCGTCGTCACAGTGGCGCCCGGCGTTGGGAGCGAGACCCCGACCCTGGTCTCCTACCTTGTCTCCGTCATTGTATTTTTGACACAAATGCCGTGGCAAAAATATGAAACCACGTGGCATGAGAAATTGTTGTTTGTGGTTAATGCTGTTCTCAATAGACATGGATCATCAAGATCTAATACAACCACAAACATGCACACAGACGCTGCAATGGATATAACTGTTTGGGGTCTACGGGGGTCTAGGTAAATTATAACGACCTCACTGCGACCTCACTGGAATATATGGTTAGTATAGGGAATCATCCCCAAATGGCCTTAATTCAAATTAGTGAATTATTGTAATTTACCCAGATATATGATTATATTATATATATATACAGACATTCCTCAAATCTGGAAAACCACTTGCTGGTTGTTGATAGTGGTTGATATGGCAGATACATGCAGATAGAGCTGCAGGACCAGTGCGTCGCATCCCAGAGATCCCACGGATTGTTTGATGAAAGATGCACCGCTTGCTCATTTGAGCCACTAAAATTACCCTTGCTGTTCTTTTTTTGGGGTTATAGCACCTTTTTTAACAAGGGTTCTTATGATGCATGACAGGAATACTTGATTACTAACCAGTTACATTGCATATTCTTCATGGTTTATCTCAAAGTGGTTTGGATAATACTATAGTATTAAACTTTATGTGTGGGAAATGTGTGGATCAAGTGTGTTACTCGTTTGACTCCATTTGGTTTAAACCCTCTGGTAGTAACTGACATTTCGCCATGGTAGACGTGGCCATTTAGTTCAATGATTTGCCAGTCTTCTTTTAAAAGGTGATGTTCCAGTTCGCAAAGTGTCAGTCATTGCTAGAGGTTACATCCGAACTATGTTACTTATATATAATATATACATATGCATATATATATATATATACATATTATATATATATATATTATATATTATATATATATATTATATATTATATATATATATATATCATCCCATCTTAAAATCCCCATTATATGGATGATTAATTCATCTTAAGTCTCCACTTCCACTAACCTTTCAAGGCAGACCTTCAGTTCGGCTTCACAGGACTTGATGGAGTGGAGCGATGTCGTCCGGAAACCTGCTGATCGGTGTCCATAAATGGGGGGTTGAACAGCAAACAACTTGACATATGATCCCAAATGTATCCAAATGTAGGTACATATTCCCAAGAAATGCAGCATATGGGATTGTTCTCAGAGATATTTCCATGATATTCCCAGTATATCCCATAGTTATATCCCAATTGATGGAGGTCCACCCTTGTTCCTCCGCATCTTTTCACCAAGGTACCTTCCATGTGTCACGAGACCGGCAGAACTCCAATACCAATTCGGAGTTGAGCTTCGTTCAGGCGGACTGGAGATGGGGGTGGCCCTCTCGGTGCATGTGGCGATTTAAGATGCAAACATGTGGGAAAGTGATGGAAATTGGTATCTAACCATCAAAACCGTTGGAAAATGTGGATTTTATCATGGAACATGGAGATTGATAGTTGATTTATCATGGGTTTCAGTTGGTTGAAACTATACGTAATTAAGCTAATGATTGGATTCCTGGATATTTATGGTGGATATAATAGATTCTATACAGTAGATGCTAGTGTTTAATGGTTTTGCAACTAACGTTTTGCTGCAATTACATTTCTGGTGCTTTCGGAGGGCGGGGATAAAGGACCAATGCATACGACCGGTTTCAATTCAATTGCAGAGCCCAAAAGTGGTAAAAACAGCAGAATACATGTTTTTTTTAAAGAAATAAAACAATCATTGCGTTTTTTTCTGGTCAGCGGCATTTTTTTTCCTGAGGGACCATGCAAAAAACAAACTAAACACCGCAAAGCATGCTTGAACGTTTGAAGATCCAGGTCTATGTACTTTAGAGTACATATGTCTGTATAATATGTTTAAAACTATTGTCCAAAAAACGTCAAAAAACATTTATAATGTTATATACAATCACGGTACAGAATGACCACTGTCCCAATGTCCCAACGTCCGTCTCAAAACGTCAGGTGGATGTGCAAAAGACCACCTTCCCGGCGAAGAACCATGTCCCCTTGACTGAGGCGCCCGACTGCGTGGCCGCTGGGTGATGTTTCCAGGTCTGCCAAGCCACTGAAATTGTGTTAATTTAATGTGATTCATGTATTTTCATGGATATGTGATTGGATTTTACAGAGATTTAATGTGATTCTATGAGAATTTAATAGGATCTATTGGGAGATATTGGGAGGTTTAGTGGGAATATTTAATGGGACTTCATGGAATTCTGTGCAGATTCAATAGTTTTTTGGGCAACTTAATGGGATGTCTTCGGAATAATACAATGGGGGTTTGACATCATTTGACTTAGCCAATGAATAATGGACATGTGATTGTTTGGCCAGCAACGTTATTGAAGACTGTAAACCAATGATTTATGGGGGTATATGTAGTGTAAATGGAATAACATGGAAATTTAATTGATTTAACGTGTATTTAATGAGGATTTGGAAACACAAATATCATTTGGGGTTCGCAATCAGGGTGAACATGATGACAAATCATTGAGTCTGAGGTACTTGTTCTTTCACAAACCCATTTTGCGGCGACTGTGGGGATGGGATCAGCAGTGGACTCCGAGTTTTGAGCCGGGTAGAACCAATCCACAGCAGGTTTTGGAAACTGCTCGGGAAAAGAGGTTGGGGGCCAGAAATACCAGGAAACTTCATTGGAGCGGCTCCTGGTTTTTCTATTATCCGACCCTGGGAGTGGTTGAGTGCCCCAAAGTTCGATATTGTTTTTTCAAAGATTTGGTTGTGACAATTCACCCAATCTCCCTATCAGTTCGTTCATATCCCAATTTTCATTGGTATTCTTGCCTGAATTTGACCAATTGCGGACTATTCCCATACTGTACCTCTGACCAGGGCTATTTCCTGGTGTTGCGGAAGGGTGACTTCCGATGTGCAGAGGCATCAGTAAAAGGGGCATGGAGATGCAGGGGGCGGGGAATAGTAGGAGGAAACATTCAGAACTGCTTGAATTGTGGCTGGTGGATTACTACTTGGTTGCTGACCCCAGATAGTAAGGTGGTTATAACCCCATGCATAAGTAGGCTTACTCCAGTCATAGCTGGGTTTATAAGTTTGTGACCCACTTATATACTAGCTGGGGTGAGACACCCGCCAGGCTGATCTTGTGGAACTATGGAACATGTTTGCCGCTTAGTCTGTGGCCTTTGTAACTATAGGTTCACTATGGCTCATTGTAGATATATCTATAGATAATGGATGATAAAGGGCCCGGGATGCATACACCAACTTAAAACTGGTGGGGCACCACCTTGTACGTTTTTATTAACAATTGTTGTGGGGATGCGATGCTAACTGAAGGAGCCTTTGACTGGATGAAAAGGGGATGGATCTATGCAGCATGTAGCTGGGTGTCCGGTGAATGGATGATGGATCAGTTTGTCCGTTGGGTGAACATGCTGAACATAGATTGAAAGTAGACCTGGGAGAACACTGAAGTTTGGATTCAACCAGTTCCCCCTCAAGGTGACTCCCCCCAAGAATGCGTTGTTTGTTGCGGGCTTGCTAACCACCAACAACCATGTTTGCAAGGGCCAAGCTGAACCAACTATTATGGTTATCCCATTGGAATCTCCCATGATATCAATCTCCCCAAAAACTGGTAGGTTTCCCCTATAAACTTTGCTGGTGAAATGTGCCATGACTATAGCCGTTTATTGGGTAGTTGAATCGTCCTGAAACGGTGTGGAGATGAACTCTGCACAACAGTATATGTGCGGATATATTTGGATTCTGGATATCTGAAGATATGGGTTGGCTGAAAATTGGAGTTTACTCAAAAAAATACCTATGTAAACGGAAGCATGAGGATAAGCCCATCAGAATTTGGGGAAGCAAGTGCTAATAATGGATCATGACTCAAAGTGTTCTTCCAAACCATTTCACTTTGCAGGACTTGTTGTTCCACTTTGACAACCAGACACCGCACAGTCTCTTGGACAGCACCGTGAGATCGGTGATCCATTACAATCATGTGGGCCCCTTGGCCAGGGTGTTGTGTCAGGTGCGTCCTTAGCCATGTCTGTGTGAAATCCTAATATACTCTGCGGTGGTTTAGCCTATGGACAATTGCCCATTATAAATGACATATCTCACGTGTTGGAGCTGGAATCGCGCAGCTCCGAACCATGGATCTTACGCTAAATAGATCCCATAAATGAATTGATTTCGGACATGTTGGATCAGGATCAAGCCTGGTGTTTTGTTGTGGGAAGCAATTTATAAATCCATGGGCACAATTGCCAAATTGCCAGCTTACAAGGACTCTTCAGTGATGTAGGGAGGTGCAGTTCCACTTCCTAAGTGGCTTTTTTAAACCTAGATAAGCTGGGGTTCTATCCCGACTTATGGGTGTTTATAACATTTTATAACATGTTATAACCATGGTTATACCCATGATATATGATGGTATAGCCTGTATGATGGTATATGATGATATGATATGTGATATTCCATGATGGTATATGATGGTATATGGCAATAGTTGCAGAGGTTCTCCCAACTTTTTGGGGGATGAAATCATCATGGTCATAGCCATGAATCATCCCAACTATAGGCAACCCCAATAATCGAAAGATGCGATGATGCCCTCCCCAACTTAATATCTGTTCCCCGCAAGTAATAAAGGACAAGCCCAACAGCGGCCCCACCACCGTCTATCGCAGCACAAAAAAGATCTTTGAGGTTTCTTCGCCACGATATCAGGTGCAGAGGGGTGGCGGGAGGGGAGCAGTGTTGGAGGGCGAGGGTAAGTCGAATCAGGGTCAGCCAAAATCGACTCAAAATTGGGCCGGAACCAGCAAAAGTTGTGTTTCAACCATATGAAATGAAATCTTGCCTTGAACCGAGTTTGAAGTTTTAACCCCAAAAAAGTGATTTTAAATGAATTCGAACCAACTAACACGGGGATGACAGCCGTAATATCTTCCAGAAAACATGCGAAATATGGAAAACTCATTGGGAAATCCGTGGGAAAATCCATGAATTGTTCAAAATTATGCTAATGTACTGCATATGTAATGATTTCTCTGAGTGAACGCCTCTTGTGTTTGCCGGGGTTCAAGATCCCTGCTATTGCTTAGAACTCCCAAATATCCCCAAAACAAATCAAAAAGCCCCGTCGGTCTTTGCTGCTGGCTTAGCACCCCAGTCAAAAGTAGTTAGGGCAAGTAGGGTGATCGTTCAATCGGTTTGTTACATTCCACCTATTGGAATATATAGAATCAGCGTGGCATGAAACCTGGAAGATCCAAAAGCACATGCTCACTTTTGGGATGGCGTGCAAACGGTCAAGAAAACCATCTTGTGGCTGCCAAACAAATCAATGGTTTTCCAAAGTTGTTGTTTCACAAATGTTTGATTTCCAGACTTGAGACTTTGGTAGTCAAAGCCAAGCTATTGCTGCTGAAATTTCTAGTGTGGGTGATTTAAACCTACCTTTTGCTGCTTAGAAGCAGCATGTTCGATGATCCAAACCAATTCGACTACCCTCTGGTAATTCAAGGTAGCTATTGAAAATGGCCATAGAAATAGTGGATTTTCCCGTTAAACATGGTGATTTCCCATAGTTATGTAACAGTTTACCGGCGGGTACCTACTTGTTGCTCGTTAAGAGATGATTCAAACATCTTACCCTCTGGTAATCAAACATGGCAATGGAAAATCCACCATTTATAGATGATTTTCCCATTAAAACCTCCATTGATAGGGGATTTTCCAATTGCTATGTTTGATTACCGGAGGGTAAACCTTGTAAAGCCTACAATGTTCGCTAGGGCTGCAGAGCATGCCGATGGCTTCGCAGAAGTTGCTCATCCTGACCAGCGCCTCGGTAGCGGCGTTCCACAAAAAGCCCTGGTCGTTTCACAGGGGTTGGAGGCATGTTTTAGCCATGAAATACCATGAAAATAGTTGGGATCAGTTGATAAATGATGGTTGCTTGATGATTATAATCATCTAATAGGGAATTGAATCATGAAACGCTTGGGATATAAGTGGATATGACTCATGAATGAGGCTCGGTTAATGATGGTGGATGGTCTTTCATGGAGATAAAAAAGAAAAACCAACTATGTCAACCATGATTCTGATGGGGGAGACCAACATTTTAATGGGTATTTCACTATCTAAATTGGAACACATTAGATGACATACCCTCTGGTAAACTAACAGTTTGCTATTTCAAAGTGGCCATTTCTAGTGGATTTTCCCATTTAAAAATGAGTGATTTTCCACAGTTATGTTAGTTTACCAGAGGGTAATGAGGATACAATAGTGTAATGATTATGTTATTAAAATCATCTAATAGGATACATAAATGGGGATTACGCATAGGCTAAAGGGGATACAATGGTGTTTTATGTAAATATAACCAATAACAAAAAAATGAGGAGCACATTTTTGATAATCCCCAATATATTGGCTATTTTTGTTGGCCATCTGATTGGTTATAAGTTATACATTATCTGAGGGGTTTGATACATATTAATACCCAGAATACATTGCTTGTACATCTGATTGTTTACGTTGGGTATATGAACCAAGAATACTGTAGGGATTCAACAATCTAAGACATGTTGGGAACCCAAGAAACATGGGCATTATCTAAAACCTGTGGAAGCCAAGAAACATGGGGATTTACTCATCTAAAATAATGATTCTGTATGATATGTACATATACAATGGGTATAGAACCAATACTGTACATTTACAATGGGTATAGAACCAATAATGACTTTACTTAGTCACTGGTGAGTGGGATGACATAACTCCGTTGCGCAACGATCCAATTTATCACTATTTTCGGTTCGGATTGTATTTTTCGGCATCTTTTCCAGGGTTACTATATTGAGATTTCCTAAAATGCGGGGTACCCCCCAGTTGTCATCCGAGTCATTAGGATGACCATGACTTAATATTGAAACAACCTTGACTTGGGGGGATCCCCCATGACTTAAGAAATTGGCATGATTATTTTCCAATGCCAGTGTGCACGTGGACGGAGTGGACCTCCATGTTGTCGGCCTCAGAGAGCGTCTCCACTTTCCCGTGCACGAGGTCATACCAGCAACACGACACAGCAGGTGGCGGTGGAATCCGTACAGAGGAACTCTACAGTGCTGTGCAGTGTCTCATCCATCAACTGCAGCTGCCGTGGGAGACTCGTGCTGCGGTGACATGGTACAGCACCCAGAAGAACATGCTGAACACCTTCATTGGCAAGCTGGGATCCACCCGCTGGTAACTGCTGAATCCACTCGCTCCTAAAGTGCCCTGAACCATCAACATGATTAAAATCATTAAAGACGTTAAAACCATCCTCATCATCATCATCATCATCACCATCATCATCACCATCATCATCATTATTATCATCATCATCAGTATCATCATCACCATCATCAACGATCATCGATCATCGATCATCGATCATCAATCATCGATCATCATCATCATCATCATCACCACCATCATCATCATCATCACCATCATCATCATCATCATCATCATCATCATCATCATCATCATCATCATCATCATCATCATCATCATCATCATCATCATCATNCATCATCATCACCATCATCATCATCATCATCATCATCATCATCATCATCATCATCATCATCATCATCATCATCATCATCATCATCATCATCATCATCATTGTTTTTATCATCATCATCATCATCATCATCATCATCATCATCATCATCATCATCATCATCATCATCATCACCATCATCATCATCATCATCATCATCATCATAAATCATCATCAATCATCAATGATCAGTCATCAATTATCAATCAGCAGACATTAATTATCATTCATCAATCATCAATCATCGATTATCAATCACTGTCATCGGTCCTCAATCATCAATTATCAGTCATCAATCACAGTCATCAGTCGTTAATCATCAGTTATCAGTCATCAATCATCAATCATCAATTATCAGTAATCAATCATCAATCATCAATGATCTGCCATCAATCATCAACAATCTGTCATCAATCATCAGCTATCAGTCATCAATCATCTATCATGAACCATGAATCATGAATCATCGATCATCTATCATCAATCATGAATCATCAACCATCAATCATTGATCATCGATCATTGATCATCGATCATCGAACATCGATCACCATCATCATCAGCAGCAGCATCAATCAATCATCGATTATCAGTCATCCGTCATCAATCATCAATTATCAGTCATCAATCATCAATCATCATTTCTTAAACATCAATCATCGATCATAGCTCATCATCATCATCACCATCATCATCATGATCATCATCATCATCATCACGAATCATCACTGCATTTCCTGGTGTTTAAACTACATCCACTTTTGGAGGCTAACTATGATTCACTTGGTCCCTACTGACACACACAATATGATATGTGATATGTGAAAACTATTCACACACACGTAGTATGTATATGTTTGTATCATTTTGCATCAAAACAGAACACTACTGTAATAGTTTCTCTGTAGCTGACGCTGACCTACCTCCTTATCGTTGTGATTTCCTCCACAGGCGGCTCGCAACTTTGGCAGCACCTCGTTGGCTTTCAGGTGTGAAGTAGTTGCGAGAAGGGCGTCGGGAAAACAATATAAACAGCAGAAAGGTGGACTTGACTCGTTTTTTATTCGAGTTGGTTTATTTAACGTCTCATATATCAATATTGAATTTCGACTTTTGACCAAAAAAAATCAGAATTTGACCGTGACAACTTGAGATATGACTGGCAATTGACACCGAAAATTGGGGATGCGTCCATGAAAAGATGGATTTGTCCAAAAAAAATTAGGATTTCATCAGTAAACATTGGGATAAAACCGTGAACAAATCAGGATTTAACATTATAGCGACAGACTATCACTTAGAACGTATTTTTTTCCAAAATTCAAAATCGTACACTTAGAACGTCCCCACCGATCTTGGTATGATGTTCTAAGTGATGCACTTAGAACGTAACAAATACCAAGATGGCTGGCGAAGTTCTAAGTGTGCGATTTGGATTTTTGGAAAAGGTTGACGTTCTAAGTGATAGTCCGCTGCAGCTATTGCCACCCTGGCAATTACTTTGGTGCTGATATTCGGGATCCTAAGAGTTTATCCATGTGAAGATATTTAAGGTTTGCCACTTATAAGGAATCTATGCGTAAGACCACAAAAACAACAAATGGGAGCATGCCACAGCATGCATCTAGATTTTTCAAAGAGATATGTGGGACGTTCTAAGTGCAAGCTTCACAACCTATCTACAAGGGTCTTAGACTTAATGTTTCAGGCTTGCCACTTAGAAGGAATCTATGCATAAGCATCCAAAAACGATAAATAGAAGCATGCCACAGCATGCCTCTAGATTTTTCAAAGAGGTATTAGGGACGTTCTAAGTGATTAACCGTCACTATAAGCATTCGGATTTGACACACATATGGAACACTACGGGGATCTCAATAGCAACAAATGGAGATACAACCCATTGAACCAGGTTGACCAGAGGCCCCCTTGGCTGGGTATAAACCCTGGTGAATGGTTGAGAACTTTGTAAGTGGTTGGTGAATGGTAAGTTGAACCATAGTTAACAAGTGAAACAAATGAGTTGAACCAAGTCGATGATGACATGCACAAATCAAGAAATGTGTACCAAATACCTTGTGAGTTGATCATGTGTCTTGACAGTGGATGCACTGCACACAAATCTGAAGTGTAACAAATTTGGTTTCGGTTTATTACCGCTCAAGACAGTGAGGGGTGGGCAGGGATCACCAAAAAAAATGGTCCTGTTTGAAAATTCCTAGCCGTCCCACCCGCACCAACTTCGTATTTTCATGAAAGGGCCTCAGAATCATGGCCAAATTGTTGTGGAGTGCTTGCGAGTTTGTGCCCCAACACATCCAAAGTCCCTTCGGTGCATCCACTGCCTGACCTTTTCTATTGGTTTGTTCACTGGTGCAGTTTTGTGCTTGGGATATCTCCTGCATGATGCATGGTTTTGAGAGCAGCGAGAGCTTATTCTGGTTTATACAACGGAACGTGTTAACCTTTTGTTGGCCCAATACCAACACTACTGCAGGCTCCATTGGACAATTCGTGCCTTATTGGCCCTTTTGGATTTACTTGAAGATGCTCGACCTACAACCAGATAGTATGTGTCAGTGGGGAAAATTGTCTAAATCGCAGCGTTTGCTATAAATGTCCGTCCAGATTTTCCATGTAGACTGTAGGAGTAGAACCGGTTTCCAATATAGTTTGGAATGTGTTGGTTAAATTTTGTTAGGCAATTCGGCAATGCCATGGGAATCGAAGCATGTGGGTGTTTCTTTCTACTTTCAAAACAAGAGTGGGGATTCGGATTTCGCTCAAACCTCAATTGTAAATGTTTGGTGATTTAGGTCCTTGATTTCAATCAAGTCTCACATATTCACCCAAGGGTAAGCTGACATATGACATAGATGTGGAAAACCAATGGTTTCCCTTGGAAAGTGATCTACAAATGGTCAGTTGTCCACATCTATGTTTGTTTACAGGAGGGTAATTAAAGAAGCTGGAAGGTTATCTTCAGAAAGGACATGACTCTCATATGAAATCACCAGTTTGCCTTGTGAACTGCCAATCTGGGAAGGTTCAGGAACAGCCGTGCAAGGTTATTAGAGTGATGGTTAAATGTTCTTAACCTCCATGGTTAAAACATATTAATTTAAACAATGTAAAACACATCAGTTTTAGTTGTTGAATGCTGCTGGTCGAATATCCCAATAATCTATAATATAATCAATGGTTAATAACATATTCACATGATGTATATAATTCATATCTTTTCCTTACAAGCTGAGGTCCCCAAGTTCTGTTTTTTGCTTTATAAACTCCATTGACTATTTCGTTCTATTCCCCACAAACCATCGAATTTACAAAGTTGATCCCCTTTAGTTTAGATTTTCCGATTTGCTTCATCCGATTAGACAACCTGCAGGACCCAGAACAGTGCTTGAAGGTGCACGTCAAGTGAGGAAGCCCAGCCCATTTGGACTGGGACTGAGAAGGAAAAAGTGGTGTGGAAATGGGACATTCTCATAGGATGTGCATCCCACTTATCATGATTTGGTTAATATAGTTTGCATGTAAACCCATACACGTGTATCTTTATATATATATATATATACCAACAACTTCCAACATATAAACACCATAAAACATGTTGCATTTGAGAAGTACTATTGTTGGGTTAATTTCCATGTAAACACACATGCATGCACATATAGTAATATTTAGATCAATAAACACAACATATAAACACGGTAAGATTGTGTGCGTTTTTCATTAGTATAGGGAGGTTTCCTGAAATGGGGGTACTCCCAAATCATCCATTTGAACAGGATTGTCCACTATAAATAAACCATCTATTTTGGGATACCCTCATTTCTGGAACCCCCCACATGTGTATAATTATACATAATTATACCCATATTTCAGATGACCATATAACAATATATAACAACTATAATTCTGTACATACCAATTGTATCATATAACAATGACATACAATGACCATATAGAACTCAAATGCGACCATAGCCTATAGCCATCCCATCTGACTCTCCATGATTTTCTCAGGTTGTGCCGCGACAACCGGGCGCTGCGAGACGATCGAAGCAGTCGAGAGTTGGTGAGTCTTTTGGCAAAAAGAATTGGTGCAACACTTGGGAATGGGTCAAAATTTCAGATCTGGGGGACCACACATTTTAGTCTATGTTTTGTTTTCACCGTCCAATGATTGGGGTATCCAATTTTGATCCATACCCACTTGAACAGTGTTCAAAACCTCTGTTGGTTGATGATTAGTTCGGGGATTATAGTACCAACCAGTATTTCATGGAATGACAGAGGGATTTTGAACAATGCTTACTTGGATGTGCATCTCACTTAGTAAGTTCGCTGGGGATATCCTATCAACATAAACAATATAAGTTGGATAAAATATATATATATATAATTAACTTATAGTAATTAGTAAGTTAGATTATAAACCATACATGACGGGGATATCGTATCAATCGGTTAGTTTGACCATGGTTCTTAAGCACTTACGGCCGCTGGTATGCACCCCCAGTCGCAGCCAACTACTTGGAGGATCAGGTATCCCAAATGGTGACGACTAACCAACCAGAATGGAGATTCGATCGATGGGAATATTGTGGAAAAGTAGTGACTTAACCAACTATAGTAACTATACTTGATACTTGGAAGACCACCCCAGTTGGAGGTTCATTGTTTGGTTCTTAGATGGGTTTGTCCAAACATAGGGGATTTATCATGTTTTTTGTCCAAAACAAAAGCATTTTCAATTGGGACATGATGAAATTATGATGACTTTAGCTTGAACCATTAAAACATCTCCCGGTGGGTTCTCACCTTTAACCACCTCACTTTGAATCACAGGCTGGCAACTAGGACTACTAAGTAGAAACAGTTGTAAATGGGACAGCCATTGATGCAGCTAATCAGACTTATGTTTCAGAATCTTGCCTTACAATTCCCATAGGAACGACGCCTGGGTTGTAAGCTGGTCTGCAACCTCACCCAACTAGTTTGAGAAATTCACCAAGAGTTGCAGTTGGCATAGTCATAAAGCAACAGAAACCGATCGCTTGGGGGCCCCATCCAACTCAACGGTTTGTAATGTGCTGGATCTGTATGGTTCATATTGGTAGTTGGGGATAGTTGGGGTATAACCCTATCTATCCTGGTGATAACTTCAGTGATCACCCTTGCTAAGGCCAACTCCAAAATCACAAACTTCACGCACCCTTGAAGATATCCAACGGTGATAGGGTGTCTATAGGGGGAACTCAAAGTTCATACCCTAAGCCCAAAGATCTTTCCCTCTGATTTAATTAACCCCAAATTCATGCACCTTAAAAGTATTTACAGAACGTTTCACCTAACACAATCTCTGATTGATTACTCCGAGGGAAGCCTGGGATAACTTCGGGAGGGGGTCAGCCATTCAGCACCCATCAGCTAGTCCGGATCATCGAACTCAAGGGATTTCTCTGATTTCTCTGGCAACTTGTGAGAGCTACTGCTATGGCAAATTTGTAACTGGGGTGAACCACCTCGTATGAACCACTTATGGCCATCCATCATATCCCCAACATATCCACTATTTGTTGACCCAATTTGGGTACCGTCTGGTAAACTAACATAGCTATGGAAAATGGCCATAGAAATAGTTGATTTTCCCATTAAATATGGTGATTTTCCATAGTTATGTAACAGTTTACCAGAGGGTATCTACAACCCAGTTTCTTAAAGCATGGATTTAAGCCCGGCTGGGCGTCAGGTCAGAATTTGGGTCATGCGGTGACCAGTCGACTTCACGCCAAACCCTTTGCGCTGGAAGCCAGTCTGAGGCGGTGGCTGGGGGTAGCTGGGAATGTGTGGGTGAATTATGATATGTTTATGGTTGTTTCGCCACCCAAAGATGGCCTTAAATGGTTATAAATAATATACAGTATATATATATATATATGATATGTATATATATATATATTATATGTACATATATATATATATGTATATTATGTACATATAGGGAGTATCACCAGCAACAAATGGTGTGTGATTCATGGGTTACAGTTGTGGCCCAGAATACCTGTTATAAGTCAGCAGGTCACCCCATGAGAATGGAATGATAACCCCAGTCCCAACAATAAGAGTAACTGGTAAGGGGCGTCAACTGTATATTATCCAATACAATGGGTTTTATCATTATCCATGAACGCGGAATCCAGTTCATCATAAACATTTTACATAAGTGGTAAAGGGTTTTATCTCAATTATGGTGATGTTTAGTGAATGGGATCAATGAGATTGACCCACCTCGTGCGATCACAGATGGTCCGACTTGTTTTATTTTGACTATGTTCGAACACATAATATATATATAGTATAGTACTTGGGATGTTACCTATATAGTATAATCATCTACGATTTGAAACTATATACTTAGCTCAACACATACTATCATACTTCGTAATCATCAAAATTGGCACACAAAGCCCTTATAACGATGCTTTTGTATCCACGTACATCCACTAACAGGGCTGAAACTCCCCAAATATTCAGCGAGAGGTTGGGAGAAATGATGGATGGTGACTTGCTTCTGATGGCTCAAGTCAGGTCGACTATGTTGCAAGTACGGCATAGTTAAGTGGGTTTGTCTAAAAATAGGAGACACTAAATCCAATGGTTTACATTCGATTTTCCATATGAAATGGCCATTTGGAGGATATACCCCATTTTCAGAGACACCCAAAGCAAGTACCATCATTATATAACATTATCACGATTGGATCCTTCAGAAACTTGGGAAAGTGTGCGGAATCGCTGGTTGTATCCCGACGCTTTACAGCGTTATTTTTTGCTGTGGCCCAACTGTATTTGGCCCAGATTTGGATGGTCAGATATGATTTGATATATTTTGGACTGTCTAAATGATAGTGGCAATGCTTGCGTTTGCAGTCGCCGTACAACCAAGCAGGTAGAGGTCCCAAAAATGTAAAAGCAAATCACTATCAACAAAGTAGGATGAATGTATGTTTTTTTGTGGAGCCTCAGTTTGATTTAAATTTGGGTACTTAAAAAGCCAAAGGTTTTTCACGTGAATCATGTTTTCCAATTGTACAAATTTCAATCTCTATGCATACAGGAACCTCCACAAGACAACAAAACCTCCAATTTTCCCATGTTTTGAGTGACATTTTGTACGTGTCCTGTTTTTTGGCTGGGTTTCTATACCCTTCCAGACAGCCCCATGGTGTCAGGTTGAGCCATGCCTGGTATGATCATCCACCCGATTCAGCGGAGGTTGGAGGGGGGACCAACAGTACATTGGACCTGGCATTCTTTGGGAACCATTAGGAAACACTCAAAAAACGAAAAAATGGTAGATTTTGCACACTGAAAAAAACACACATCGTATTTGACTGTCCTATCTTTTGGTGATATATCCATATTTTTTAATAGGATGTTGGGACAATAACATGGTTTTAGAAACAAACAAGACAGAGATTTAATGGGAATAAAGCAACACATTTGGTGAGCCAGTTGGATATAGCCGGATTCAATCAACCAAAATGTACACGGACACAGCAATCATCAGAACGACTACCACCAAAGAATTGGGAATAAACCTGGATGATACAAGCCGACAGTGGAGGTTTACACAAGGTTTACACAACGTTTATTGGAAAGGATGGGACCGGTAGCGGGTCAGCCATACGTTTGTATCCAGGGTCAACCTTGGTTTATGGCAGCTGAGTTGTAAGTAGATTTTCCATGATTTTCCTTTGACCGAATCCATTGAAATCACACTTTTCCATGTTCTGCTTGTTGAAGTCCATTGAAATCCTAATTTTGACAGTTTTTTTGATGTTTTTGGCTTATTAAATCCTCTTTTCGCTGGTTAAACCGCCATGATTCATGTGCCTTTTTTCCTGCTCGGCACCCGTGGGTTTCCCCGGAGGACTCGATGGATTGCATGGACGATACAGGCAACTACAGTTGTTGGGTGGAGGGGTTGGGATTTTGGATTAAGTGCAGCAATTGATTTTCTACAACCTCGACCATCCATAATCATATCTACATGTAGCATCATAAAGATGAAACGTGATATACTGGTAAATTGCTCTTCTATGTTGTCTGGGTCGCTAAGCGGGTTGCTACAACTTTCCTTTAGAAAAGATGTTTTTACATGCATGGTTGAATGTAACATTTTAACTATGTAACATTGATTTGCCGACAGAATAAGGGTTTTCGTGTGTGTGTTCATCAATACCCAAGGATTTCTGGATTTGTCGGTCGCCAGGAAGGACAAACTGGAGCTGTGTAACCGATAATTAGGATTGGGATAACTAAAACCAATAAAGCTGGGGATAAACTCCACCACATTGGGGAGTATAATGGCATATTTTTTAGCAGCAGAATCTGGGCAAGTTACAGCCGATGTACCTGTAGATGATGATTTGTAGGGGAACCATCCCCAGAGGATCAAAGGGCTGTTGGTGAATTCTTACAATCTACCCCGATTCTTTTCTCAAGCTGTACTGGCTCCTGGGGATCAATATAAACTCTTCGAAACTACTAGTCGAGTGATCGCTTGCGATAGACTAGCTATGCAAGAATCCCCGCTCAATTCCTAGATTGACTGAAGATTATTTTTCATGTTCCCTTTGCTTAATCCACCATGTGTCCTAATCGTGTATGCATTTTTTGCACCATGACGAAGCAGACCCAAATATTGAGCGACCTGTAATTTGGTGAATTCATTCTCTATTCATTGGATTGGGTTAAGGGAAAATTTGCAGGAAAACCCTATATTTGATGGTAAAAACCATGGTTTCCTGTGGATTTTCCCTTCAACCAATCCAATGATCTATTGTGTTGCCATACATAAAATGTATACATGACCAGCGAAACATGCCAAGTTTTGAGGGGCCAATCCAAGCTTGGCCATGAACTGTCAATGAACGCAGGTTTTTAGCCGCCTTTAAAAACAGATAGGAAAGTCAAATCCTACTAAAATGCTGTTAAGATTACGAAATAGAGCTAGCAAAAAAAGGCCGGATCATCCACTCAGGAACATCTAAACTAAACCAAGTAAACTGTAAAACCCAAACTATCTTACAATGTGGGGCCCCTAGATAGCTAACTTGGTTTATAACTCCAATAACCATGGTTTATGATGATTATAACTATAGTTAATGGGGTTTATAAACCAACTTATAGGGGGCCCCACATTGTGCCATGCCATGTTTTCTTTGGTGTTTACTATACTTCCTTGACCATCTCCCAGTTGGTCGTTGCTGCACAGGTCCGTATCGTCTCGGAAGGCTGGCGGTGAATGGTTGGTGTGGTGTGGTAGGTAAAAACAAGATGCAGCCCACGAACCCGAATGCTCACACGTACCATAACGGTGCAGAAGTTAAGTCACGAAAGAATGCAAAGATCATAGATGCAAATTGTANAACAAGATGCAGCCCACGAACCCGAATGCTCACACGTACCATAACGGTGCAGAAGTTAAGTCACGAAAGAATGCAAAGATCATAGATGCAAATTGTACTTGACAAGTTGATGTTATGCCATAACTAGACAAGAAGGTGGAAGAACCATTTTGTTATGTCTCATGAGGCGCAGCCGTTCTATCTTTTTTTTTCCGTTTGCAACGGGCATGGTGTGACGTCGAAGCACGTTGCAGCCGCAGATCCTGGCACGTGACGTTTGCAAAGACATAGATTCACCATCA
>BGPT01001988.1:102306-116414 GCA_003297045.1 Symbiodinium sp. clade C Y103 | reverse complement strand
AGCATTGCATTGTGCGTTTGGAGATTCTTGGATATCCATCTTCCTGGTGTGGCTGCCAGTGTTGAACCCAGTTCACAATATATATATATATATATATATGTATATATATATATGCATATGTTCCCAAATAACGTTTCCCCAGGTTCACAAGACCCCAAGGCTGGAGCTACTTGGAGCAGCGTTCCTCCTTCCTGAAGGTTCGGCGTCAGGAATGCCACCAACGGATTCGGAAGGCGCAAGCCTTGCGAGTGCCTTGGACAGGGTGCGTGAATCACCAGGATGATGGGAGACTTTCCATGTTTTTTTTCGAGGAAAATGGTCGTTTCACTGGCAAAATGTGGAGATTCAACCAGTAAAATGGTGTAAAACATTTGGAAAACATGTGATTTAGATGGTAGAAATGCAAATTTCACCCGGAACGAGTGGAGATTGAAGCAGTGCTTTGACACTTCTCATCCATCCCACCTTGATGCGCATGAGGCCGGGCCAGCGGCCAACCAAGGGTTGCCTGGCTGCGAGAAGGGGGATATGGGCAGAGTTATTGGATGGAAACATATGGAGGTTTCCTAAAATGGGGGTACCCCCAAATCATCCATTTTAATAGGATTTTCCATTATAAACCATCGATTTTTGGGTATCCCCATTTTAGGAAACCACCATATGGAAAACTGAGGTGAATTCATGTCAGTTTTTCTTGTTGAAGTCAGAGCACTATGGTTGGTGAAGTATCCAACTGTTTCCAAGTTGCTTCTCATCCACGCTTGCTTGACAATCTGGCTGAACTTTGTTGTTTTCCAAATTTAATGAAATCCCATTTGGTTCAAACTTTAGTTGTTTTCTTTCAATTGGATTTCGTTCCATGGCCAGATATGTCTTGTTGCAATACAACATCAAACACGTGTCCACTGGTGACCGATTTAACCGGGATGCCAACCCATTCAGATAATGTCTTCTGGACAAGGCCGAGGACTGCCTTCTTATACTGTTTTGATGAATTCTATCCCCGTAGTTGCTGTTTTTTTTCTCCCGGTGTTCTCTGAAGATCGCCTCACGGCTGTTCATTCTTATCTGATCCTCATCTGTATGTGATCCTTACTGGGAATCAAACATGGCAATTGGAAATCCCCTAGAAATGGAGGTTTGAATCAGAACATCCCCTATAAATGGTGGATTTTCCATTGCCATCTTTGATTACCGGAGGGTTTTTGTGATCCATTCCCTCGCGAGGCCGCCCAAGTTGTCGCGTATCAGCTCGGAGCAAGCCTTTCGCCGCTAGCATAACAGGTGATGGGCGGTTGCCCCCCAAAGCTACCCTCTGGTGAACTAACAGTTTGCTATTGAAAATGGCCATTTATAGTAAATTTCCCCATTAAAAATGGTGATTTTCCATAGTTATGTTAGTTTACCAGAGGGTAATGTTTGAATGATGTTTGAATGATGGGTTTGATATTGATGATTCAGCTGATGAATTTTATTTTGGGTTGTGGATGGTTGCAAAGACCCATGAAAAAATCTTGTTGCTGGGTCAATGAATCTCGACAGAAACCCTACTCGACTCGATCCCCACAAATTCCTCAGTTTCTCCCCACCGAGAATTTTACTTTCGAATTCCGAATCCCCATTGTAATTGCTGGGTAAACTCCTACTGAATGACCATTCAACTCCCCATGAATGCCATTCTTCCCCAAGAATGATTTGACACGTCGATTCCTAAATCCCTAAAATGGGATGCAATTGTTTTCCATGGTAATTTTTCAGCATTTCCCGGTGAATTCTCCATTTCTCCATTTCTCCATTCTTTCCATGGTAATTGCGGGGCAAATCCCGAGTAATGTGGTAAACCCAATGCCACTAAATCATCCCATTTACCAACCACGACTGGGGGCCCCACGATGGACATAAAATCTCAGTTTTAGGGGTAGACCCAATTTCATAAGCTGTGGTTAGGAGGGAGCTGTGAGCTGAGCAATGGGTATCCAGATTTCCTACTAAATGGTGAGCCAGTTGGAGCTACGAATTGGGTTTCCCACATGATAGACAATCAAATTAGCCACTAATCTTCAATAGGAACCAATGAGAACCAACAAGCAATACATATCCATTTGGGATTCGCTTATTCCCCCAACCCAACCATGGCTTTATCGGTCATTGAAACTCGAACAACTTCTCCACTTTCAGCTGAGGTCTGCAACGTTTTCTGAGGTCCTTTGCGACTTGGTGTAAGAAGGTGGGCTGGGAGTTCGCCTCGCTAGCTATGAATAATCTATATACACTCTTGATAGATAGTCTATAATAGTTAGTTGCCATGAAAGATATGTATGTATACATTGTAATAGCATACATTGTAATATATATATATTCTATAATCTGTCATATATTGTACGTATGTATATAGTCATTACTTATTTTTAATACATTATTATTATAGTGTACATATGATATCATAGCATAATAGTATGACAGTATAAAAGTAGAATCGTACATATATCCAATGTCTGATAGGAAAGTGCATAATATCTCCATATCTACCTTCTGGTTATTCAACATAGATATGGTACAGACGGCCCATAGAAATAGATGATAAACGTGCTGATTTACCTATTACATTTATGGTGATTCTCCAGGTCCAGCTCGCTACGTTTAATAACCAGAGGGTATTACCCTCTAGTTTCATCAAACAGGGCTAGCTGGAAAATCCCTGAACTAAATGGAGGCTTTAATGGTGTTTAAAACGCGCTTTGATGCAGGGTTTACAGCAATTGTGGTTCAATGGTGCTTAACAGGCTTTATACTGGGATACCATCTAGCTAACCAACGCGATCAATCAAACAAGCTGGGATTTTCCCCACAAATGGGTATTCAAATACGAAAATCGTGGAACTAAATGGTGGATTTTCCAGCACACCATATTTAAGTACCGGAGAGTATAATGAAGATCCAATGTGTGTGTGTTTCTTTTTGCCCAGAGTATATTGGATTGCAATTAGTATATTTATCCCATATGATACCTTGGTAATGGGAATATCTTTTCTGATTACAGTAACCACTCATAATCCACATAAATGGGGTAATTAGCATGACAATTGTGGGATATATTCGGGAATCATGCAGCATTTACCGACTGATACAGTGTATACCACTCTCGACTTGGTAGTAATGGCCATGAAATGGTTGGTAATCATATGCCACTAATAATGAGGACATTTACCAACAAAAATAGGGATTTGATAGTGGGATGTGATTGGGTACATCTTGGTAAAGGGCAGTTTCATAGATTTAATATGGTTTCGTTAGACATGGGTTTGGCAGGCGGGTGTTATTTCAGTCTGGTCCTAAAACATGGCATGATCAAGTGCATGGACATCTCTTGCGGAAACCAACCAACTTCAAGGGATATCTGACATGTGAATTTCAGAGAATTCTTTGCCAACATCTTCGAGGTGGCACCACCTGACCAAGTGCATTTTTGCGTGGGTTCTCTAAGTCTACCAGATTATACACACAGACCAAGTTGGAGGAGCAACAACAGGACACACATTTTGAAAAAGTACCGACTGTTTGTTGTTCTTTTTCTTGTTGCTTGGAACTTGGCCCCATGAAATATTCCATTCAGCATCCAGAGTCGGTGAAACTGAGACTCACTATATACCCTAAAATCTGATTTTCAACCCAATTCAACCCTAAAAATGAACACGGGATAATATGAGTAACCACTTTTTTAACCAAGTAACTATTAGCTAATTATTCACCATCATTTCCACCAGTGAACCCCACTTCAACTCCAATTCCCTTCGAAATGAGGTGAAGTGTGGTCAGCATGGTAGTAGGGAACTGGCCAAAGTCACGGCAGATGCCTTCCAGGCGGCTGCCGGGTGTTTCAGCTGCAGGATCGGATCCTTTTAAGATGCGCGCAATGGAAAAAGCATGGCGTTCTTTCTTTGGATGATTTGGGGATATACCCCTGTTTTAGGACCACCAGGTTTATCTAAATTGCAAATATAAATTATGGAACCATGTCAGGATTTTGTCAGAAGTGATGTTTACTTCGATGATTCTGTGTTTTTATTGCAGCTTTCCGCAACTTGGGGCTGGTATGTCCCAAACCACTACGTTCCATCATGATTGCAGTACACATATTTATCGCTCCATAGTGAGCCATCTGAACCCATAAATCCATCATAAAACCAATCAATATAAACACATATAAAACCATACAAGTCCACATAAGTCCACATAAAACCCATGGACAACCTTCATAAATTCATACAAGTCCATAGTTCAACCCAAATCTTGCATCCATATTGAAGCCTATATGAATCCATTCAGAAACCGAAATGAACATCCATATGAAAGCCACACTGGCCGGCCTTGTTATGTTCGCCCTTCAGGCCTCGCAGCTGCGGTTCTTCCTGGAGGAAAGCCTGCAGGTGCCACATCTCTCCGAAGGCGTGTGGCGCGTGTGTTTTTCGCGGTGAAAAGCTCTGGTTATTTCACATACAATAGATATATACCCTGTGGTTATTTAGCATAGCCATAATAATATGGAAGAACAATCACTATCACTATAGTCAAATATCACTATAGTTACCCTCTGGTTATGACTAACACAGCCATGGAAAATCCCCGAACTAAATGGAGGTTTCGTTCGCTGGGAAAATCATCCAAAATTTGCCAGCTATTCCATGGCTATGTTAAATTACCAAAGGGTATGTCCAATAGATGTAATGTGGGTAAAACAATGCCATAAACCAGCCATTTGGGAATGGTTGGAATCCCACCTATAAGAATGGTGAGTCATTGGGGATGGTTTATGACATTGTTTTACCCACATTATCTCGATATAATCTGTGGATTATACTATTAGAATACTACAACATGTTGAAAACCATGAAAGATATACAACTAAAAGATATGGAACACATACTATATCTAGTTATTGTAAGATATATCTGATAAAACGCTGTGGTATAATGGATAAACAACCATGAGATATGTTAAACAACTGTTAAAATAACTATAACCAGAGGTTGTATCCATTATAACATCAAACAACCATAGCATATATGGTATAGTTTAAACAACTATTGGATATATAATGGTATAGTATAAATATATGTGTATATATATATAGATAAAAGCAGATGCAAACACCTCTTGGTAGATGGTTTATCCCGTTCTAATCCCATTGCAGTGTTTCATAGGAATTCCAATAGTTACCAACTGGTGCAGGATTTCTTTCTTCCATCCACAGTTGCTATGGAAAATGGCCCAGTACGTAGTATAGTATAATAGTAAAATAAGCTTAATAGTATAATATTAATATCTATTTGAATAGTGTTGTAGTACTGATAAGAATATGCTAGTACTATTCTAATACTCTATATTTATCATAGTCTGTAATATAATAGACATAGAATCCATATCTATACAGTATATCCATGTCTAAAAAGTATATATCCATGTATCTTTAATAGTCCATATCTAGATCACATACGGTATATGGCTATAATATACAGTACTCTAAATAAATAAATGTATATATATATATACATATGTATATGTCTAGTAGAATGGGAATATAGTGGGATATACTAGATCTAAGTGGAACATAATGGGGATATATGACTTCTATATTCAGATTTCTTAAGGGCCTTTTAATCACCAACAACCACTATATGTGACCAGCACTACCTTCTGGTAATCAAAGATGGCAATGGGAAATCCCCTACACATTGAGGTTTATAGCTGGGAAACACATAAAACTAAATGGGGTGATTTTCAGCTGCCATGTTTGATTACTGCAGAGCATCTACCCATCTCTCTCTCTCTATATACATATATCTATACACATCTATGATATTATATATATATATGTATATATATATATATCTATGTCATATACTGTATATGGCCATATATATATATATATATCTACATATAAACACAACTTGACAAGGTGACCCCCATCACTGGTAAGGATATCTGTATCGGTTGCAGGGTCAAACTCAAAGGCCAGGGGCACCACAGATCTTATAATCTAATGATTGGGGTACCCAAGTTTGACCAATACCCATATGTATGAATATCAAAGGAAACATATACATGAGATGTTTCATGTATATATATATATATTTATTTCTGTTATCTATATGATACATGTGTCTCCACTACAAAGCCATTCGCCAGATCTTCAATGTCAAAAGTCCTTCTTCCGCAGAGTTCTCCAACCATCCGAATCACCATGCTCAAATCAATACCTACTTTCTCCCTCGGACCCGCCTGCCTACATGCATCCCTTCCTTTATGAAGATCTCCGATTCCCATATTGAATAACTTGGTTATATCTTGAGTCGTCCAGACAGTCCGGAATTTCTGTAGGGGAGCACCAATGTCCCATTGGCCCGGAATCACTCTTTCAGAACCGCCAATCGCGTCCACCAATCGCAATTCACCTCCTCTTCTTGGCCAATTCACACACTTCTTTTACCAACATTTTACCATTGTCGAATTAAGACAGTTCTCCTCCTCCAGCTTGAAACAGTGGTACCATACTACTAGATATATGCATCTTCTTCGCCCAATTTCAGAAAACAGGGAGCATTGGAAGCTTCTTACCCCTATAGTGAGACAAGCAACCAGCTTGGGGTGTGCTGCTGCGGACGTGTGGTTCACTCGAACCGCATATCGCTTGTGAAAATATGATACATGTATTTAAAGTGGGAACTCAATGCCATAATATATAGACCGCCAACTTTGAATGTATGCTTGATAAACATCCCATTTCTGGATCCGTCAGTGGGGATGGTTATAGTGACCACAAAAAGATTGAAAAAATAGTTTATCTTTATTTTCGCGGCAATTTACTTTTCCATCTTTTTGGAAGTTACTATCTCAATATAATATGTTTATGCAATGTCATGCAAAGGAACAGGACGGTCTCATGCTACATTTGTTGGTGATGGGGACTCACTTCCTCGAGCTGTTTGGTCCTCGAAGAAATGTAATTTCATTTTGGATGAGTTTAAATTTGAGTTCCGTTGAACATCAGTTTGTCCAACATCTTTATCGTATATTTTAAATACAATATTTTCAGTGCTTATAGATGCATTTTTATATACACATCCAGCTCAAACCATCCCCCAGCCCCCAGTTCCCACAGTGGAAAAATCTCTGCCTTTGCGCCGCTTAGACGATGCTTCGGCGCTGAAATCGTTGCTCTGCGAAGATGGACAGGTTCAGATGAAGGAGCGAGCCACCGGTCTGGACCTGGGAGAATGTCAACCCTGGATTAATAAACCATGGTTTACCCTCTGGTAAACTAACATAACTATTGAAAATTGTCATTTATAGTGGATTTTCCCATTAAAAATGGTGATCTTCCATAGTTATGTTAGTTTACCAGAGGGTAATCCCCCAATAGTCATTATCCAATACTTAAATGGTTACCCCCCCCAATTAAACACCGCAGGGGTGGATTTTAATCCAGGGTTGACATTATGACTGTGATATTGTAAGCAATTTGGACCAAAAAGTGGTGATTTATTGGATGATGAATGGGAACATCTTATGGGATATACAACCAACTATATTATTGGGATAGAATTGTAAGAAGTTTGGATTTAACTAGTCAAAAGGGTGAGATAACAAATTATCATTTGTAGGAAATCTTATGGGATATACAACCAACTATATTCTGGGGATGGGTCAAGACCTATGATACTAAATTGGGTGGAACGCACGCCAATAAATCCCGCTATTTTGGTGTTTAGCAGCGGTACAGGCTTCCGACTCAAACCGCGATGAGTTTACAATATGGTTATAGAATTCCCTGAAGGTCAAATGATTCACTTACACACTATAGTAATCGGCTGGCAGTGAATAGACGGCCGTGTCGAAATGCATTTTCATGCTGTGAGACGCGCGTTTGCCCTCAATTTTGAAGCATTTGAACCCAACAATCTATTCTTGAAGTGGTAAAAGCTGCTTTAAAAAGTATTTCTCCGCTTTTCCGTGTTCTCGCTGATGAAAACAGTTTTTTTTTCCTTTTTGTGACGAAGAGTTTGCCAAGGGGGGTGGTGCTACCTTCTTGTTGGACCCATGTTGTATGGTTGATGCTACGTCAGGCATTGGGTTGGTGGCGCTGCTGACTTTAAAAACTTTAGGTTGATCAAGATGGGCTTTGGCACATGCGGTTGTATTCGATGGCGCTCTGCGGCTGTGTTGAGTTTCACAACCATTGGACAAAAAATGTTTTGGCATGTACCCTCTGGTAATTTAATATAGCTATTGAAAATGGTCATTTAGAGTTGATTGTTTCCCAATAAAAAATGGTGATTTTCCATAGTTATGTTAGTTCACCAGAGGTTAGTTCCAGTGGATTTTCCCAATAAAAAATTGTGATTTTCGATAGTTATGTTAGTTCACCAGAGGTTAGTTCCAGTGGATTTTCCCAATAAAAAATGGTGATTTTCCATAGGTATGTTAGTTCACCAGAGGTTAGTTCCAGTGGATTTTCCCAATAAAAAATGGTGATATTCCATGGCTATATTGGTTTACCAGAGGCTATTGGATATAAACCAACTCGTGGCTGTTTGAGGATTGTGGCTTTCCACCTCTGGCAGGAGCCGCAACACGTTGCGTTTTCTAAAGCCCTGCTTTTTGGCTCGTGTTGGTCTTCTTGAATGGAGGTTTCCTAAAATAGGGGTACTCTCAAATCATCAATTTTAGTAGGAGTTTCCCTTATAAACCATCAATTTTTGGGTACCCCCATTTTAGGAAACCCCCGAATCACCACTTCTTGCAGATTTGTTGACGTTTCTCGGAAACCTTGGGTCGACGCATTTCAGCTTGTGACCCCTCTGCATCTCTATCCTCCACATCAGTCGTTTTGGTTTGTTGTCTTCTCCGGGTCTATCCCTGTCACGCCTCACACGGTAGACTTGTGTTTGCACGCAATATGCCATCAGCAAGTCACATCTTGCCACCAAAGTTCGCTGGCAACAGAGCACCGCCTCCAGATCTTGCATGCTGCACTTCCACCTTGCCACGGCTTGCCATGAGAAAGGATGACGATCATTAAATGGAAGGGGCACGGAGATGATTTATTCTACAGATGGTTGGGGGTAAGACTTAACATTGGATTGGGATATGCACTGGAGATATTGTTGGTTGTGGTCCCATTAATTAAAGGAAATAGTCACCTCCCATGAAAAACCCTTATTCTCATGCGGCCATCAATCCCAGGTCATTTGAGCATAGCACAGAAAAACAGAATACCTCGGATGTTGGGGGCCATCAATTACCAAGGATGTAATCATCAACAGATGGTAATTGATTTTTGATAACAAATGATAATTTTTACCATCCAATTACCATCAACAAGGATGTTGCCCGTTTTGGGGGTATTGACCAGCATGACAACCCTCTGACGAACCCCTCATTTTTACTGCTGGTCTTGGGGGTTCGGGTCAGTGGCATCACCGCCGGGTGTGAGACCTTCCTGAATTTCGTAGAGCACGGCGTCACGGTGGTGCCTCCCGCCAGGTGCTTTCTTGCTGGCTGGGAAATCCCCAAAAAATCATGGGGGAAATATGGCATCAGCAGGGAACTACATGGGATAACAGGGAATATACCAACGTGGGGGGAATTTGAATGAAAAAAAATAATGCTGCATAATTGGGACATAGTGGCAATATAGTAGGATAGAGATCATTTGCGGATTTTCGATCTATGGGAAAATCATCGGAGTAAAATGGGTGGTTGATCGGCAAACCAGGTTCGATTACCAGAGGGTATTACCAGAGGGTATCATTTTTACTCAATGTTAGTCTTAAGTTGGCGGATGGTCTACAAACTTTACCTTGTCTAAATACTGAACGTAGCTACTCATCTAGACTTCTTTTTTTCCCAACAACCATATGTCCAGCTAAATAATCTTTCGATGATGATGATGACGACGACGATGATGATGATGATGGTGGTGGTGGTGGTGGTGGTGGTGGTGGCATGGTGGTGATGGGAGGATCGGTCTTTTTACGGCAATGAAACGGGATTGGAATGTTGGACCTACGAATCGGAATGTGAAAACATGATGGACCTTCACCACAGGCTTTTCGAACGTCAAGGGAACCCAAAATCTCGAACGTCTATATTGGTTTGTCCCTCTGCCGACTCTGCGAGTTCTCAGATGCAATTACATCAAATCCATGCAGTTTCTGCAGTAGATCCGACAGAGTGGATTTTGCTTTGGTGGTTTTTTCCTTTTTTTGCTTGTGAATCAATCTAGCACTTTGAGGAAAAACAGAGGGGCTGGTTTGGTATATTGTTAATTGTCATCTACCTATTTGTTGTTGAATGGGTGCAACCCTCGATCAACCAGCCAGTGGGAAAAGGACAGTTGTGTCTTGGCTGATTCCAAACAATTGGTTCGGTATTGGATTTCATGTTTGGCTCTCCACAAATCGCAGGGTTTATGATGATTCTTGGGATGTGACTCGACTGGCCAGGGTGATCTATCCGGATGAACAGCGGGCCAGAGACATCCTGAAAGCGCCTTGCAGCGGAGATCTCAAGTTGTGTTGCTGCGAAAATGGGGCAATTTCACCCCAAATGTGGATGATTGTAAACCTACACAAAATGGATATTCAAGCAACCAACATGTCTTGGAACATAGACATCCTCCGCAATCGTGGGCTGTGTTTCTGAGAGGGAATTTTGGTACCCCCATTCAACTGGGATGATAAAACCTGCTCAAAACCAGTGATCTTAGAACATCTTAGAACTCCATGTGCGACCGATAGGGGGCCCTTCATTCGCCATTGGTGCTATTCCTCAAGAAATCAAGCCGTGAAGGCTCGGGCCTGGGAACCAACTGAAACCCCATCATGGAACATCATGGAAGCAGTATTTTAAACTATGAGTTCTGGCAATATATTACCTTGTTTAGTCTTACCATCCGATATTCCTTTACATAGTTATGGAAAAGAATCCATTCTAATGGGTAAAATATCAAAATAAATGGGCCCTTTTCATGAAAACTGGAGGACCAGAGGTCCCATCCATCCCCACTCATATTCCATAGGATTTTCCCAGCAAAACCCCCATTGATATCGGCTGGAGCCAGTCGTGGACTCCAGTTAGCTCAGGAGATGTTTCCAGGCTTTTTGGCCAAGGTCTGTCGTCTGGGTTCATGGCAGCATTCGGTGGTAGATTGGAAACTGGGTCAACTGTGGTTGCCAAAAGGTCGCTAAAAAACACGTATTGAAACATCTTGAAACCACCATGGTTTGGGGTCCACCATTTTCAGACTTTCTTGCATATGAGTCATATGAGCAATACGATTGCGGATCTTACATGGGATTCAAGCAGGAGTTTTTTCCAGCAAGAAGTGGCTATAGTAATTGTTTTTTTGTGCAAGAAAAAGGTGGCAAATCAAAACCAGTGAAGATCCATGAAGATCCATGAAAATCCATGAACATTCAACATCGTGTTCTTCTTTCTGTTCGAGTTTGATTGAGACAAATGTCTTACTGTGAGATTGAATCACTGGATGCCTGGGATTATCCCAATGGAGGAACGCACACTTTTTCACGGACTGTTTCAATCATAAGGAGGCTCTCCTTGGCTTAAGTGGGTAGACTGGGTGAAGATGAATCCTGGTTCTGGCAGCTTGTTTTGGGTCCCCTGGTTCGCTTTCTCTAGTCACTCATTTGTGTTACCGCTCTCCATGATTGGCTCGTTGCCCTCCTATGATGCAGACATGTAAGATTTGTCCTATGCCCTTGAGCAGGAGCAGCAGAGGGAAATGGAGTTGTTCGAAGAGCCGGCATGAGGGGACAGCCAATTCATCTCGGTGCGTGATGTGTTTTGAAGAGGTCTTTGGTGTGCCACCTGCAACTGCGTCAAGATTTTCGTTTGCTGAACATGATTGCCTACTGCTTGAGATCGCCATCTTCGATCACAGAAAGATGAGGATGTCATCTGTAGTCACAAGGATCTAAGCATATCTAAGCAATCTTCGCATGTTTGAAATCCTTCAAGTTGTCACTTCAGTGGTCTGGCGGTTGTGGCTCACAAGAACAGGAAGTCACCAATAATAAGTCAGACTTCTCAAGACTTAGACGGTTGGCATCTCCCCATATAGGGTCGTTATTCAAGAAAATATACTTGGTCATCATGATTTGTTGGGTACAACTGTACCTGAAATGTGTGTATACAGTACATCTGAACCTCTATCAATTGGTGGTTCCAGCTTAGAATTTTGCAACTCTACCTGAAACCAACAATAACAGCTTATCACCTGGACAGTATTTCTGCACCTCATTCCAAAACTTAACAGTATATTTTAGATATATCTGGGTCCCAGGTGCATCCCTTACATTCTTTCATGACCTCGCTGTGGATCTTGCTCCGTAACATGGCGGCAAGGCTTTTGAATGCTAGCTCCACGGACTGGCGTTTAGGATGCCCGTCCGAGAACACAGCGCCGAAGAACGGCACGACGTCGGACAGGGACAAAGGCTTCCCGATCTCCGACGCGACAGGTCCGTGGGTTTGGGGTCAAGTCATATCAAGTCATTGGGTCAATGTGGGTTTGTCATGGTTTGTTCAAGAATGGGATACTGTATACTCCCTGTCTATGGCACTTGAACAGGGAAACTGATGATTAACGGATGGACTGTTAACTTAACATTGATTAAGTATTACAGAACGATCAAATTTGGGATACCCTGTTTTCAGAAAAACCCTGCGTTGGAAATTCCACAATTGAATTGTCAAAATGACCACCGCTTTGTGAGGAGGTATGGGGGTCTGAGAAGATCTTGAACCCAGACCTACAGGAGCCACGCGGAGTGAAAATCCGAAAGGCCGCGCTAAGAAATGATACGCAGCACCTTTGTCTCACGTGAATTTCGATATCTAAAATACTGGGCAGTGGCTTCAAACCCATTGATTCAATGCTTTACCGATACATGAAACTCACAACCTTTGGTGCTTTTCTTCAGGTCCCCAAAATTCTAACTTACTGTGATATGTCTTGCTCAAGATCCAAATAAACATGTTGTCAAAACATCGATGATTGAATAGCATTTCTTGCCACTGAAACCACATTTAAACTTCTTTATTTGGACACCCCAAATGTCCCTGCTTGAGGGTATGACCAAGCCAGTGACCAGTCTTGGGCACATTGTTTTGCACTAGGCATCTTCCGCAAGAAACAGCATGGTGGTTTTGCACCAAATGGTTGAACTACAGACATACAACATGTATATAGATTAATATAACTTGGGATGAACATCTCGGAACCCCCATTTTCCCCAAACACGAAAAACCAACGAAAAAGCAGTATGGCTGACCTCCGGCACTGTGGGTGACCTCACCATGAAGGCCAGGCTCGGCAAAGCGATGTAACCCATAAATGGGAGGAGACATTGGTACCTGGGGTTAGTTCAGCCACTCGGATTTTCACCTTCTAAGTTTGGGTAAGCAGACTGGTGAATGGCTGGTGAAAATTTCAGCAGTGAACAGAGGACTTTCATTGGCCCACAAAGGTTTGACTTTGATTATGCAGGTAGGTCATTTCAGCATGCTTTGGGCCCAAGGTCATCTTCTATCTCCATAGTCCACCCTGAGCCCTGTACTTCATATGGCCATAGCGCGGAGAATTCCTCACCCTTGTATCCTTGAAATTGGATGAAACTGGATGGAAAAATGCTATCGCACCTGTTTCGAGGTCCAGTGACGTCCAGTGAATTCCAGTGATAGCTTGTTGTTACCATAGCCATGAACACAGCACTGGGCCAAGGTGCAGCTTTCCCATGGCCTGAAAGATGCAGCCTGCGGGTGGGCCCAGGGGCAGATGGGGATGTTTTTTCCCGAGAGCGTCTGAGCGAAGGGTTCTTCTAACTGTGAAGGTCTGTCAATACATCTTCATATCTTCACATCTTCACATCTTCACATCCTCACNTTTTTCCCGAGAGCGTCTGAGCGAAGGGTTCTTCTAACTGTGAAGGTCTGTCAATACATCTTCATATCTTCACATCTTCACATCTTCACATCCTCACATCTTCACATCCTCATATCCTCACATCTGCACATCTTCACATCTT